>JBBPTX010000274.1:0-38664 GCA_038094595.1 Pulveroboletus aff. annulatus
CACCCGGCCACAAGGTGTATTCCCTGGCGAGGCATCCCAAGATGCAGCTAGACCTAGTGGACCTAGCACTCCTATCTTAACCTGGCCAAGCCTGGCTAGGTGTCACTAGATTTTGACGTGTTTGCCGATGCCTAACAGAATAAATTATCATTCGTTGGGACTCCAATGGGCCATCTGGACTTCCGACGATGGTGTATTGTTGTTTGAAATTTACTACACCAAACTTGAGGGACTCTAGGACAGGTAAGTTAACCAGTTTCTCGTACATCTACTCGTTGGTTTCCTTGCAAAGGGTGGACAACGCGCTTTAGTATTATTCCAAGCTAATTACCCTCTACTTTCCCTGAATGTGAAACCTGTCTCGACCCAACAACAGCCGAGTCGGACAATGGGCACGCGAATCTAGAAACACCCACTGTACGATGTTCTTCATGCTATTCGTTCTGCGTTAGGCATACTCACCCTAGTTTAGACTAAGAAAACGCTTTTTCATGCATCGACGTGACTGTAACTGTGCGTGTCGGGTCTGTACGTTCCAGCACGATTCTCTGACTGCCTCAACAAAACACTGCAGTCTGGGCCAGGCATAAAAATGTATGGAGTGCATTGTTTCGTTTACTGTACTATTTATCCCCATCAGTCTAGGATGACACGTGTTGGCCGAATCACCCGACCACGGACGGTGGGCTTCGATCTTCCCAAGAGGAAACGGGCGGTGTCGGTAACGTGCCATCATTCCAACCTGTAACGTTCCGTTTTTTTTTGATGCTGTCAGACACAGTGACTCAACGATTCCACACTAGTTAACAGGACTTCTCACATTCTTGAAAGGCTGATTGCAACCAGCTATTCACTATTTACTTGTGTTCTCTGAGCTTTCGATGTGATACGATATGGTAACATTACGTCAAGTCGACAGTGTATCGTTGAGTTCCTCTTTCCTCTACGTGCGGTGAGGCTACAATGAATGGCAATGCCACCGGGATTTGCCTGAGTCCGCCCGAGGAACCATATGGTGCTCAAGGTAGACATCACACCCACCTCACGCTTTCACGTAATACTTGGCACGTACTTCCATCTTCTTCTATCAGAATGCCACGGGCCTGAGGCAATGCCCAGTCACATCCTTGATAAAGTTCAATCATCCTGCGGTGGTTGTGCGATGGTCTACGGTGTCTTACCCTTCTACCGATCTTGGTTTATATGTGCAGGCCTTTCCAGCCTCGGTTTATCCAACATCATCTTCTCATTCGTCGTTCTGTTCACCATAGTTTCTATCCAAGGTTATATATGTCTTCCACATTGCACTCCTTTGTCGCATCAATTGAGATGAATGACCGTGTGTCGCGTATGTCGATTGTCAGTGGCATCTTTCGTTTATCCATCTTACTATGCATCCTAGTAGCGATCGTAACTGCTGCTGGATACGACTATGGTAAGTAATGGACATCTATATTTTGAACAAACATGTTAATGATGTCGTCAGTCCTTACGTTTTCAGATGAAGTATGCCCTATATATCTTCACATGCTAATTAACTATCTCACTGGTTGGCAAACTCCACAGGTAGAATATATCTGGGTTAGTACTGGAAATTCTCTGCCCAAAGGTTCCGTATATGCTGAGACTGCGGTAGAATAAGCCCTGGACTTCAATCTCTTCATTATTCGTCATTGTATAATATTACTATCTACATGATATCATCCTGGTTGCACTAACCATCTTAACTTCCAGGCTCGCTATGTTGGCTTGTCTACGATAACGTATGCCAAATCTCACTGCAACAAATGTCATCTGATTGCTCGGTTATTCGCTAGACTCAATAGCTTAAGTGTGTTCAAAATGTTTATTTCCCCCTCTCGCTGGGCTGACCCACAGAACGTGATACAAGCTGGAAGTTCATTCATTCCCGGCCCCACAAAGGTAATTCCTTGTATCCTTGATGAAGTATCTGATTTTGACTGGTCTTAGACGTATGTGCTTATCTTCATCTGAATCTTGTGTTCGTCAACCATCTTTCTGAACCGTCGTCAACTTTATTTAATAGCTGTGAGCTCATTGATTCGGTGTTTCCGATGTTCATACATGCTCAAGGATACTGTACAGGTGAAATTGTTACAATTTTGTCTCAATGCACTTTCGTTGTTTTCATTGCTGCTGCAGAACGTAAAAATTTATTTCACCAGATCAAGATCCATCTCACAGGTTGAGGCAGCAGCAATGATCCTCCGTACGTGGGCAATGTATAATCGATCCAAACTCGTCCTTGGAATCCTGGTCACGCTATACATGATTGAAACCATCCTAAACATAGTCCTATCCGTCTTGGCCATTATCCACTATGCCTCAGGCTCTGGTATGTGATACATTCTTTATTTTATCCATTGTAGCAAATCATGTGCTATTCCCCCATTCTGTAGTTGCCACCATCCAAGTACTCAACCTCTCCTATTGCGTGGACTCATCTGCTGACGCCACTTGGAGCTTCATCGGGGATGGTGCCCAGATCATTCTCAGCATTGTGATGGTCTTGCTCGTTGTAATCAAATTTGCCCAGGAAGTACTTCAATCGTACAGGGAGAAAACAGGATTCCACCTGAACCGTTACATGAAACTTCTAATAAGGGAAGGGATTGTCTACTTCCTTGTGTATGTCTCGTCCATCCACGTCATACAACTATGCTGATGATGAACCTTAGCATTTCATTCGTGTCGATTCTTGCCATGCTGGGCAACATACCGGTTTCACTTGAAGGATGGTGGCAATTGTTGTACATTCCAATGAACATGCCACCATACACGCTTGTCCCCCGATTCATCCTAAACTTGCGTGCCCTCTATGCGCACGATCTTCAAGGTAGACGGGGAGGTAACATTGACACCGCATTCGGTTTGTCATCGGGATCTGGGCACGACAATGTTAGGAGTGCAATCCTGTTTGCGGATGCTGGGGAGAACGTCCAGGGAGAGGTACAGGGAGATGACTCGCAGCAGGAGGGAATAGAGCTGGTCGAGAGGACTCCCGGGGAAGCTCAGACTCTCTATGCGGGTTCTAGTAACGTGTGATAGGTGTCATCACGACAGCTTGTCAATCCACCGTATTGCTATTGGTTATCATGGTGAAAGTCTTCCCCTACGACAAGACTCACTAGTACTTGAGCATGAGCCAAGGATCATACCCTACAATGCACGGTTTGAAGATGTGGAGCAACTGCGGCCAGCCGCATACTAACTTTTGGACTCAAGTTGTTCTTACAATACGTTGAACCGTGTAGACCTAGCTATGTTGTAGAGTTGAGCTTTAGATACTTAAGGCCCCATTTGCTCAGAGAACGAGTAATACCCCCACTAATCCTTTCAGTTGACCAAATTTGCTATCAGCAAGAACACGACACATGGTTGACGTATGCATACAAAGTAAGAAGCCTGCTGGCTGCGAGACATGTAGCTCCAACCCAGATTACCACACATAATGCAGACACAATCGCTGAACCATCCGATGACGACGTACCTTACCAAGCGATCAGCGCTAGTGTTGAAACATTCATGTCCTGCCAGCCGGCGAACCCAACTCGATAATAATGCGGTGGGATTCAGATACTTGACCTTCCGGTTGACCTTGAGGTGATTGATCATGTGATAAAAGATTTTGAGAATAGTGGGTGTCGAAAACCGTGTTAGTGACCGCAGATGAAGAGGTACAGCCTATCGTGGCTCTGTCATGTTAACAAAGGATTTTGTTCCTGGTGACGAAGCACACCTGGAGGATGCTGTGCGAGTCATGCAGACACCGGTTCGAGCAGAGTCGACTCCGAGCATGTTTGATGAGCCGGATGATGACGAAGTTCAACGAAGGTGTTCTTGAGTCATGGACGGTGGACAGAGGTTGAAGCTGGCGTTACGATCAGCCCCGCATCAAGGTCAGACATACACATACCTTTTCCGGGAGAATGTACTGGTACACGGTCCATGGTTGCTCTACGAACACTGTTAGTTATTTCTGGAACGTCGCGCTACATGACGGGTATTGCAGCTCCGCTCCGAGTTACTGTCACCTCTTCCGAGCCTTTTCCACCCCTAGTAACACGGTCGATCCAGATGCACCACACTCGCCACTGTGCAGTCGTGCACTCTTAAATCTCAGATCCTAAATCCCACTCCAAATGAGGAAGAAGGCTGGTCGGGAGGGTGCCTGGGGGGGGGGGGTCGTCATGCGGGTCCTAATCATGTTTGATGCAGATGGGTATCACGCCTTAGCTTGCTGATCTTCGAGTCATTGTGGTGGTACGAAAGCGGATAGATCATGGTGGCCAAAAGACACAGGACAACAATCGTGGTCTGAATCGATGCAGATGGATGTGGACTCGACTGTCGGTCTTAACTATCATCTCAAGTCGAAAATGATGATATGCGCTCGTACCTTATGGATCATTTGACTTTTCGGGCCATGCTATGCTCAGACTCCAATTCGCCGTTCGTTTCAACCCGCTGTTTAGGATTCAAACGTTCATGTTTGTTGTGCGCTAATACAGGATCGTTGTAAGAACATAATAGGTCTTTGATGACACCCGATCGGATCCTGACACATTCTGCCAGTCACCGCATGTCGACCTCAAAGTGGGCATGCTTGAAACGCGTCCAACCCAAACGCGCCGTCAAAAAACATCCTAGGAGCAGCACACGTATTTCAACTGTCCGTGGTATTGATGCTGGTCACTGGCACAGAGAGATCATGATTAGATGCTTTCGCGACCACCTTAGCCTACCTGTTCGTACGTGCTGCATCGCACGTCAAATGTCGCCACAGGGGGAACATACTGTGGTTGCGGTGCGACGGGCGGGAGACTAAGCAAGACTCGAGACGTGTAGTCCTAGTTGGGATATGGAGTAGCTGGTCTGGTCGAGTCAAAGGCGAGACCGGTAGTACTGGTGGTGAGGCAGTTCATGGAAAGGTAGCTCAAATGACATAGCGTCCACTCGGCCATACGAGTGTAACAAGGCTGATGCGGGACTCGTGCGACGGGAAGTTGAAAAACACGTCGCTGAAAGTCCGCAAAGGATTGAGTGAGCATCACGTGGCCCACACAGGTCAACGAGCACAAACTAGAGAAGGAACGTACCATGGCAGCATATTCCTAGAACCAGTATAAAATCCACGGTCGAGTGATAGGGTCATGTACATTGGGGGAGGGGATTCATCATGCTGGAGCGAAGGCCGTTGATGTGAAGGCGTGTGAGAACTCGAAGCTTGACTCGCGCAGGAAATTGAGAAATTACATAAGACAATGGGTCACGAATACGATCGCAAGGTGAAGCTCGACTCTTCAAGGCTTCATGAATGTTTATTTTTGTTCCCGCTAGACCTAGAGATCGTGAGACGGACAAAATAAGCAGCACTCTGATGCAAACATGCCTCTCTGAACTTGACCACTGTTGGAGATCAGCCCACCGACATACGACAACTCCACTAGGACACTATGGTACATTCATTAGGTTTCCTTTTTTGGACTCGCTTACACATTGTACTCCGCTCCATGTACGCTTCCCTCCAGTCTACTATCATTGACTGGAGGTAAGCCACTATAACATTCGCTACCGTACCATACCGCTGACGCTACGTACAGGCTAATAGCCTCGTCTGTTAGGTACATACCAATTACCCAGTCTACTATCATTGACTGGAGGCTAATAGCCTCGTCTGTTAGGTCGTCGGGTATCCGATAACCCTCACCGTGACCTCTGTCAACCACATCTTCGGTACCCACTCCAGCCCTAGGATGGTTTTGTCGAGTCCTGGTGGGTATCACATGGCTACAATAATCCGTGCTAACTCCAGGCTATTTTTAGTGACTCCCTCATGAATCCTGGGTATCCATGCTCGACCTCTTCCTTGATTTTCTGTGTATACGCCACCAGCCCTCCAAAGTAATTATACGCCTCCCGCTTTTTCCCTGGGATATTCGCACCCATATACCAGTTATCCGTCTGCGAGATCAACGTGCCATCACACACGTCATTAACGTGCTTCCTGAACATAAGTGCGGCATGTGATGTAGGTGTAAATTTGGTGATACCGTGCTCGCGCAGGTATTCGATCGTTTGGTTCACCCATTTACCTTGAAGTTCCAGACAGATCACCCCGCCGCAGAACGCAGTCGGCCCATGTGGCCCGTACGTGAAGAACAGATTTGGAAAGTTGTCAATCGTCATACCGAGACTACACGCGATTAGACTCCATTTGCAAGTAGAGAGGTACACACTTACTAGGTCGTCACGCCGTCTTTCCAATGATCTTGAATAGTTTCTCCATTCAAACCACGCAGATCGATCTCGGTAAATCCACCCACGTAGCTATCGAACCCTATTCCATTCCAAGCATTGCATCAGCTTTCGGATCATACGGAACTCGTTTGCCTACCCGTCGCAAAAATGAGCACATCAAATTCGTATTCTTTGTTGGCCGTTTTGATCCCGTCCTCGTTTATCTTCAATATTGGCGTTGAATTGAGGTCGACGAGGTCCACGTTGACTTGGTTGAATATCTCATAGAAATGGTGCTCCAGGGACTGGCGTTTAGTTGACAAAGCATGTGGTGGTATCTCTGGGGCCAACAAGGCACGTTTTTCTGGGTCGTGGATTCGTTGACCAATCTTTTTTCTCCAGAAATCATAGGCTATCTTGTTACTATCCTTGTCAATGAGTAGGTCCTGATAATTGTTCACTGTATGGCCAAGTTAGAACAGCCAGCACATTATAACACTTCGTACCTAAAAAGCTAAACCCGCCCAAGCTCCATATCCTTTCGAAATTCGCTTCACGTTCTTCTTCGCTATCGCTCAACATTGGCCGCGGAATAACCTCGCCAAGAACTCCAGAAAACGTGGTCGTCACCTTTTTGTACAGGTCTGTGTACATGGGTTTGAAATGTTCCTGGACTTCCTTGCTGACAGCATATTGCTTCATGGGCAGCGCCATGTTCGGAGTCCGCTGAAAGACGGTTAAGTGGCCTACCTGCTCTACTCTCTCAGCGTGTTTGTGGGTGAGTTCGGGTAGGACGTACCTGTGGTCCAATCTCTTGGATCACTTGAACACCGCTCGCACCGGTTCCGACAACCCCGACGCGCTTTCCAGCCACCTCAACGCCTTCTTTTGGCCACCGGCTTGTGTGGCAGCATGTTCCTTTGAATGTCTCCTGTCCTTTGATATTTGGGATATAAGGCTTGGACGCGAAACCCTGGTTGAACCTGTCACTCTGGTGTCGGGTAAACGGAATACGACAGTCTCACCGTACAGAGGATCAAATATCGCGCCGACGCCTTGTACATCCCCTCCTTCCCTTCTGCTATGACATTCCAGAGGTGCGTTCGATCATCCCAATGTGCTTGCCTCACCGTCGTGCCGAACCGACAATGTGGCCGCAGATCCATCTTATCCCCCACGTACATAAAATACCTACGCCACGAATCATTCCACGTCAAAATCAGATGCCGCCCACAGGCGTGAGATGGACATACGCTTGCAACTCCTGCTGAGCCGGGCATTTTTCTTTCCACGTCCAGTCCTTCCACAGTTCTGGGAGTGACAGCTCGTAGACGGGGATGGTGCTGTCCACACGTGCGCCGGGGTACGTATTCCAGTGCCACACCCCTCCGAAATCGGCGCCTGCCTCGATCACGATGCAACGCAGGCCGAGTTGGCGTAGTTGGATGAGCTGATGGACGCCGCTGAATCCCGCGCCCACGATGATGGCGTCAAACCGTTCTTGCTCCGTCATGGTCGAATCCCAAAAACGTCGCCCGTGTGCGTGCCTCTATGGTCTTTGGTGCGTCGTCCGGATCGTCTTTTTGCGAGCGCCAAGTCACCAATAGGTCTGGTTTTCGTTTCTATTCCTGGGTGCAGAACCTAGCTTTATATGCGTTTGAACGTTTATGCGCTCAAGTTCCGGGTGTTTGTTTCATACCACATATGTGCGATCATTGATCGGTAGGAGATGTGCGGCACACTGCGCCGGTGCCGATATGTTCCGGCGTACCTTGTCAACAACAGTTCTACCGGCATTGACAGCTCGAAATGCAAACCGTATCCATGCCCACTGGGATGTTTTTGGAACCGAGTAGGAACGACGGTTTTTGCGTCAGGGTATGTCTTACGGAAGGAGCGCTGACAGTTCTTCTCATGCTTCCGTGCTTCGAGATGAGTGGTGTTATTGGCATGCTCAAAGGGCATACCGGGGACGGGGAGCGTGTGTGCCGTCATAGCCAACGCACCGACACTCGGATATGAGGTTCCGAAGTGAGTTGCCAGACCATACATGGTAACCATGTTATCGCTTATCTCAGCCTGAGACCAGATGCTTCCGATGGTGCGGGCAGTTTTGACCAATGTGCCGGAACCGCACGGACCACAGAGCAGTAAGCGACAGGATGTGCTCGGCTCTGAAAAATATATGTACTTACATGCGCTGTAGACTTGAAGTGCCGACCTGTGACTTTGCCACTGGCAATGTCAAGATGTTACTCGTAGGGTAAGGCACATGTGTGTATCACATTTGCGGACCGGTTTCGCCACGTTATCCTGATCCGGACTCAATTCCGCTCCAACTGGCATGAGTTCGCAAACGAATCGAACTTTGGCAGGGTTATGTTTTTTTCATTCCCATTTTCTTCATTGACGGATTTGTTGCCTAGATCTTCCACCTCTATGCTTTCCAGCGCGAAACTGGCCCTTTCTCGATTTCTCGTGATTCTCGGCATTTGAAAAACGTGCTCTATCATGTGAGTGTAGTTGGTGAGTCATTGGTGACGCAAGCTGTTGGTTGGCATGTTTCGCTACAACTTTACTCCGGGGGCCAGTACTTCAGTGCCTCCCTGTAAGCACGCTGTGCCACGCTTACCTGATTCCGATTGCCAGCATGCTTACGCTGGCACACCCTCATGGACTATCCATTTCCTCGGTTTTTTTTGGTACATTCCGGCCTGATGCTATAAACCCAGCGCTGCGGACTGTGATAACTAAGAATAATTTAGCATTCTTAGCATGGCTAAACGGTAGCGCAAAATCAACATCACAAACGACCCGACACTAAAGGTCAGTGTCCTGAAATTGACATTACATGGATGATACTACCATCCTTGATATCAGCATCGAGAACAGCATCCGAGACGTTGTCTATTGACGACAAGACGTTTTGTAATGTGTGCCAATACCTTACATGTCAACAGGAGTGTCTGTACGTACGTCAGAGGTTGTTGGATCTTTGAACAGGCGATCAATGAGGGGTCCCTTGGGTATGGTTTCACAGCCTTGTGATGAGCAGCTAAATTTATTGCGGATTATACGGGAGAACGGACGAGTACCAAAACCGCACCAAATATACCTGTGACCCTTGCCTATGATTCGGAAGCAACTTGGCGTCCCATCGATTCCTCAATAGAATGAGTAAGGGCAGTTAGGACACCGAAAGAGCTGCCATCAGTCTCCAGCGCGTTTAACACATCTATGTCGTCATCGAATCTGTCAATGTAGTCGCGTGCGCCTGAAAGATGGGCAACCTTGGCACAAGTGGCATGCAAGGCAAGGAGCTGTTGAGAGGGGCAGGGTAAGTTACGAGGATCCGTCGATGTGAAGGACACCTCGCGAGGTATTCTGCAGAATGGATAGACGGTTTGTACACGGTAGCGGTCCACATCGTTCTAGGTTGTAAGACAATGTTAAGGTCCACATTATTTGAGGGCACAACACCTACCGTGTTTTCGAACCACATTTGCAGGCGATCGAATGCGTCACGGGCGTGTGGCGCCATTGTCATTACATTGTAGAGTGAATGCACTTTTGAACCATTCACCATTTTCCTGTCGTAACCGAAACATTGCATGACTGCCGAAACCAAAGGGGCGTAGTAGTCCTTGTATGCGAAATGAACATCGCAGCAGCGCTAGACACATGATAAAAAATACCATTTCCGAAGAGCTCCTGCGTGTCACGTCGAAACAAGCTGATTCCGGCGAAATTTGTACCAGCTGTGTATGCAATACACCGTCTCTCAGTGTCTGGGGGTCAACAAGAAAATCGGAGTATGCCACTGTGTCGTACAGTCCAGTCACTGCGCATTTGTAGCCATCTCGAATAAGAGCCTGTGAGAGAAAACATGCCTCGCATAACATTCAAATACATTATGATCTGTCACAAACCTGAACCTTTGCTCCTACGTGATCCTTGGGTGGTCCTCTCATCTTTATTATATTATCTTTCAGTTGATCCTTCAGCTCTTCCTCAAGTCGGTCAGATAATGGACAACTCGGACAATAAGATGAAGGTGGTGTCTGCACTCTGGAAATCTTGACTAAGTAGGTGATCAGCAACTAGATGCTCGAAGCTGATGCAAAACTCACACGGAAGAATGAACCATAATAGAAAACAGTGTCCAAGCTCTAACAGTCTTTCCTCCTCTGTACAGCAGGAATGAATTGCTCTGACTATCTCTGCCTGCGCAGCTGAGGATGGTGCATGGAGAATGAGATAACCTAGAATCCGTGCATGCATGCGATCTTCGTCTGTGGTAGCCTTGTGTTCAAGTTCAAGGCAGACGTTGTATGCATTGCGGGCGTTGAGCTGGTCATATAGTAGTTTGACAACTTTCATGGGTGGGAGTGCAGTAGACATGATGATTCTTTGAAGCAAGAGTGGTTAGTTCAAGTTGTTCCCCTATACTTGTTACTGGTTTGAGTACGTATGGACTAGTTAATAGCAATATGCTATGTAGCCTCCTGTGGAAAGGCCTCCTATCTCGACACAGCAAATCACGGCATTCTCCGATGGTAGAGAACTCCGAAGTCTCCAGGCTGGTATCTACTAGTGATAACTCGACACCACCCATTTTCAATGAATTTTCAGCCTGAAGTTAGCCAGTGATCTAACAACTCAGTGGCCCTGGTTGTGGTTTTCACAAACAAGGCCACTTCATAATGCTTCTGCTGAATGGCAACTACTACCCAGTCTGATGTCATGTGTTCAAGCCTACCGCCAGTGAGAATCGCATGCATGCACGGATTCTCGGTTATCTCATTCGACTGTGCAGGCTGAGGTCGTTATAACGATTCATTCAAAATTGTTAGAGCTTGGCTACTGCTTTCTATTAGACTATTATGGTTCACACTTCCATGTGAGTTTCGCATCAGCTTCGAGCACCTAGTTGCTGATCACCTACTCAGTCAAGATTTCCAGAGGGCAGACACCACCTTCATCTTATCATCCCGGTCACCTTTCTTTCAGCGTCTTGCTCTCGGCTTGCGGCATACCCTTTCGGGCTTGCGATAGCTAGTAACTGCTGGTCAGTGCTTCTACTCGATACTAGATTCTCTGCGTAACATGTCTCAGTGTAGTATGTACTCAGTGAGAGTCGAGTGGTCACCCAAACCACTCATGTCATGGCGAGTATCCCCTTCCATTCCGTTTGGTCTTTTTTTCGACTAACCCTGGGTAGCACGATGCCAGATATCTGAAAGCATCCACTGACACCAGATCGCTTGTCACACTGAAAGACTTTGTTAACTATAATATCCTCTCCCTCGATCAGGCCGATGGTGGTACATGATGTCTTGTCCCAGCATGGCGTCGATGTCTCGTCAAATTAACCATTCAATGCCACTATCCTGGGGTGAGGGGTAACAACCTTATCCTCATGATGAGAACTAGCCCTTGTCACACGGCTGCTGTGCTCAACTCGCGCAGCAGAAAGACCTAGCTGCATGCTGGTCTCCAGGTCATTATCTTCGACGAGCCCGTGGACACAACGTACGGCTACAATTGTCTTGGCGCAGATGCGAAAGTACTAGATTTCGTTTCTGTCTTTGTCGTGAAATTTAAAGTGGTAAAGAGACCACTGATCATCGTTGACAGCGGACTTGCTTAACACCCTTATGACCCTGCTGTATACAATGCTCTTGCCAAGTTTGTGGAGCAGTACCTTTGTTTCCAGAATGGAACAGTTTCGTGAGTCTAAGTCCCATCCGAACAGACCGTTTGGAGCGATGGTAACAGTGGCACCTGGTCCAAGGTAGACGACTTACGATGACCGGAAGTGGTACATCTGGAATTCTCCGCTTCATATCAAACAAGGGTGAACGCATCCGAGTCACGGTCGCAGTCGGAGTGCATGACCACAAGCATTGGTGCAATGTTATAACCGACATGCCCCTCACGCCAAGCCCTCGTGGCCAACGGGCAATACCACAACAACAGTTGGCGGGGCCACATGAGATTGCAACAATTGGCCAAGTACAAGTTTGTCGTTTATACGATCTGGGAGGGTAGCAACCTCACGGTGGAGAAGGCAGGAAGGAGGTCCTGTAGCAGAAGAGGATGCCTATGTACAGGACCGACGACCGCTATATAGCCTACGCTACGACCCGTGGGAACCCAGCCTCGAGGATGCCGCGAGGCCGGCACCCGGGGAGCCCCTGCTCCAACGGCCAATATTATCATTGGATAGGTGAGTTCTGTACTCCCATATCGATCGTTGTTTTGTCAAACCAATGATAACGGACCGTTTACCACTATTGTTAGGCGCTCTTCGTTGCTCGCGCTCGTTGCCTTCTAAACAAGTGGAACATGTGTCAAATATTGTCGCTTAGGAAACTCGTATGATTGTACATCTAGCAGGAAAATGATGATTCGATGAGTATGGGTCGTATTCGTTGGTGAAACGTTTATACGTCTCGCGTCTGTGCGTACCAGCTGTTCCGACCATCACCACACAATATTAATGTGAAAATTCCCATGATAACCCCCTATTTTCGGAGACAGACGTGATGAGCAGCAGCCCCTTCGAAATGTGATGGGGTAAGTTGTACAAGGAAATGATTTATCCAATTCGTGAAACTCACGGCAAAATAGCCCACAAGGTCCAAGTCATCGTGTGCGAGCATTTTATAGAACACCCACTCTCCAAGCTCCAGTCATGTGAATACACACGTCTCTTCTTATGCAGGTGAACCACTTGCAAATGAAAGTTGAATCCCTTTTGGAACATCGCCAATTCACAGACGATCAATCCAAAGGCTCATGTCAATGAGACTACAAGATATACATCCTCTGCTCATGCCAGTTGGTAGTGCGACTCGCCAAAGCCACGCGTGTGTTGCCCTTGTCGGGGACTGATTGAATTGTTTTGGCATGTAGTCTGGAACGCTGTACTCACCCAATTGCTTCTCCTCACAGAAGATCGTTGTCGTACAGCAACACTGGCGCTCTACAGCGATGTTCGATGCACCTAACCCAAGATCGGTGAATTTTGTTGCCGAATGGCCTCGATCGTAGTGCTCAGTGACTTTGGAAATGCATTGGAAGGAATCTGGTGTTCATCCCCGTAACCATAATCGGTTCCCAGAGCCAGACTGTTCGAAACCAGAAGACCCTCGTCCGAATAGAGCCTCGTGATGATGCGTACCCGTGCAATTGCGAAGCATTTCCTGTCTTCGGCCGTTCCCTCAACTTCTCTGCGCAGATAAATCGCGTCTGATTAGTCTGAATTCCGTCAAAAATTTCAAATGAATGAATCTCGTAGCCATTAACTGGACACCCTGTCCACCTGCCCACCATTATCAACAAATGTTAATCGAGGTTATGTCTTTGCTTTGAACGTATCATCGTGGCCCGCGATGACTCTGCTACGAGCAACATTGCACGCAGACTCCGAAAGTGGATTAGACGGATGGGCGTAAATGAGACACCAAGCTTAGCATTGCAACCCTGTGGGAATGGCGAGAAGTAGCAGCGGTAAATTTGCGGATTGTGCAATCGAAGATTCGAGGTGCACTTCTCACGCTTCATGAACATACGCCACGGGAGGTTCTTGAGTTCGTGTCCAAGGTCCGAGACCTAGTATGAACTCGTGACACTGTCTGATGCTCATTTCAAAGTGCAAATAGTCCTCCGGAAAATGACGGTTGTTAGACTCGTGCTCCCTGGCCGCTAAGAAACTACAGTCTGCTCGTGGAGAGGTAGCCTGGAGCCCAAGACACGAACAAACGCAGAGTCGGAGGTCTTGCCCACTAATCCATTCCGGCACTGATCCGCTAAAGCGAACAGGTGACTCGGGCGCGAGGTTTTCTTGCACGTTCCTTCATCTCAGAGCTTCGCAGGGACACGATTTATCTGCGCTGGAATATGTAATTTGGGGAACGTTGTTCTACAGCGAAATCATCTGACACTCACACGTGTGGCTCGTGGAATCGTCTAAGGTGGCGAAGTCGTCTTCTCTTGTGTTTTCGGTACCCGGCAACGAAAAAGAGAGGTACCGGCGATAGAAAAGGGGCGCAAGTACTTGCTTGGCGCTCTTGGACACAAATCGTGGAAATATTTGTTTAACCCCCTTTCCCGTCACTTCCTTGTAAGCGTTACCCCACCCATATTTCTGGAATCGGTCAGCAAAGCTAACAGTTTGCAGAGTATTCAATGCTGTATGGTGTAATTCGTAAGATCCGAACGACTTTTTCTGATCTCGAACAGTTTGGATTGGCAAAACTGGTGGCGTCACGGAGACGGACGCCAACCCCGAATTTCGACTTTGAGCCTTTGGAAAAGGGAAGGTGGGTCAGCGCCGCACTATTCAATAACAAAATTCATTGGTCTAGAATCAGTTCGGACCAAACCTTGCAGCCAGTAAGTAGTCCCGAACCACAAGGATGAACGTCGGAGTACATGTCCAAATCCGAACCCAACCCCTCTCAAGGTGGGTTAGTACGTTCCTGCCACAATATATAAACCCTCAGCTGTTGGCTTTTGATCATCACCCACCTCGTACAAGACCTTACATCAGACCACTAGTCAAACAAGTCCGTCTCTTCTTCGCCCGGGACGATATCGTACTGACGCCTTGTTTAGGCCTTACCATGTCTTACAGCATTGCTCTCCGTGTCTACCAGAGCAACCCCAGCCGTGGATTCTTCCACGTTGTCGAGCAGACCGTCTGGAACTACGCCAATGGTGGTACTTGGTCCGAGGCGGACGGTACCCGCACGCTCACGATGGGTGGAAGCGGCACCTCTGGAGTTATCCGCTTTGTGTCGGACAGTGGCGAGGGCGTCGCGGTCTCCATCGGAGTGCACAACTACCTGCGTTGGTGTGACATCGTGCCCAACCTCACGCCCGACTTGACGGCGCTCGTGATCAACGGGCAGTACTACAACAACGGAGAGCGTTCTTCCGTGAGGGAGGGACAGCTGGCTCAGTACAACGTTACCAGTGCTACTGGAACGAATGTTGAGATCAATTACACGGTTACTGAGGGCAACAACCTTGCTGCTAACATTATCTTTGGATAAGTGAGTCACGCACTCCATCTATTTATTCTTGTTTCTGATGGCTATGGACTGCTCACTACTATTACTAGGTGCTCTTCACCACTCAGGCTCGTTACTTGTGGAACACGTATGTGAAAGTAGTGTGATTGAGAAAGTCGTATCGTTGTATCTAGCTGTAAGATGGTGATTGGAAAAGTGTAAATCGTATTCAATGGTGAAGATGGTGTTTTCTTGACAAGTTCACACTACACGCCGCCGCTGCGATGCTTATCTTACCTGTTGTAAGAATGTTTCGGTTTTTGTAGTTTCGCCGAGTTTCGGCCACACCGTCGAAACGGTGAATGACCCTAAAGAATAATATAATGACCATAGCAGCCCACGTGCGTGACGCATTCACCGATCGCCTCGACGCCTGCGAATGTGGTTGTTCCGAACTGCTATCGTGTACAAATTCCATCCGTGCCACCACATGCCCCGTGCGGTGACCCCCTACCGGATCGCCGCTCTCACGTAATTCCGTACGTCGGGCAATATAGGACAGCGAGTCATGCAAAATACTAATCGTGATTATTGCCAACTAACATATCACGCAACCACCACCAGAGTCGCGACTCGCAAGATCCACCATCCGCTTATTGGCCTCGGCGAGTTGTCGTTCTAACTCGATTTGCCTCTGGGCAGTCTCTTTCCTATGCTGCAACTCGAACTCTTGAGCTCTATCCATCCGAGCTTGATTCTGGCGGCGCTCTTCGACTAGATGATCCATCATCTGTTTGAGCTGCGCCGTTTCTTCCTTTCTTCTGGTCTCTTGGACTTTGCGTTCTTCATCAAGCGTCCTTTCCAGTCTCTTCCGATCGGCCTCTACGCGAGATATCTTTTCCTCTAGAGCTTTGCGCTCTTGCGCTAATTCTGCTCTCAACGCACGATCATTGGCCTTCGCCGCCAACTCCATCTCCTTTTTCAAATCAGCCATCTCCCGCTCGTGTCTCTTTTGCATCTCTCGCATTTCAGCTGTAAGCACCTGACCGGCAGCAGTGTCCGCCAGCTTCTTTCCATCCCGCATCTCCTCCTGGATCTTCATCGTCACCTCTGGGAGAGGAATGAGCTCTGCCATGATCTGGCGTGCAGACTCGAGGGTGTTCACATGGCGACGCATCTGTGCGCCAGCATCGATGAGAGCCTTGAAGGCGCCATTCCTGAGGCTGGCCTCTCGGTGGTTGCCCTCCTGCTCGTCGACACGACCCCAGTTCGTGGTCACGATGCGCACGTTGGCGAGCGTCTTTTCTCCGCAGAGCGAATAGAACATTCGGAGGTTCTTTCGTGAAACGCCACCGACGCGGGGATCTGAAATGCGATGCATGTAGACGACACCGTTGAGCTTGCGTCCCTCGCTGCAGATTTCGGGTTGGGAAGAAATGTCAAGACAGGCTCAAATCGGCGCGCTTACCCCTTCTCTGGTTCTAGGTATTCTACAATTTTCTGGAGGATGTCGGTATCGGTAACGCCCTCCCTGGAGTCGTCGAAGCCAGGAGTGTCGATAAGCATGACGGAACGACCAGTATCCTTGTCGACGTAGGTCGCTGTCCGCACATCGAACGTTTCGGACTCTTGTTCGTGACCGACACGGATTGTCTCGTCGTTAGTGAGAAGATGGATGAACTGATAAGACAAGCATGAGTTTATGTGGGGGTCAAACTCGTGAGTACTCACCGTCGACTTTCCTAGAATACGAACAGAGGTGCGAAGTTGAATAAGCATCGTTCCAACCAAGCTGCGACAAAGGCTGACGTACCTGTTCCGGTTGCGCCCATGACACTGGGAATCGCATTAGTTCGAGAGGCCACTTCACCAAGAGGGAAACACGTACGCAAAGACTACGGGCTTCTGTTGGTGAGCTGAATTCGCCATGGTTAGGAAGAGTGCTAAGGCTAACTCTGTCCAGCCGTCGGAAGCGGGAACACACTTTTTATTCCCTAGGAAAAAAACGCGAGGCTGCACAACATGTTGTGCAAAGCCCTTATCACCCACTGGATTCCATCTCAACCCCAGATGTAGATTGATAGGGCTGCCGTACCTGCTACCGAGGGACCCACACGTCAAGCGCCTTCACGGCAACCACATGTTGATGCAGAAGGCTGCAGGATTCTAGAATGCAACGTTTGTGGATATGCTGTATAACTGCATCACCACCACCTCGATATGAAATGTCACCATCGTCCACAATAGGGTAAAGATAACATGGAGCCATGGTGGGTCTTCCAAAGACATTCCGTGAGAGTTTGTTTGCGTGGCAAATAGCTGAATTCGAAAATGGAAATATTAAGCTAGAACATTGACAACGCACACTTGATCGAAACAAGCTCACCATCGATGAATGCTCGAGGTCATTAATGGCCTAACTTCTCTGTGGGCAGAGGGTTCGCTTCCAGTTCCCGGAAGTTTCCTAAGCGAAGACGCGGAGCGCCGCGTTGTGTAGGGTACCACTCATCGCATCATATCGCAACCCAACTCCGAGTCGACCAATGATGTTACCAAGTCCTGGACTTCTGAACGAAGCACGCAAATAACGAATCACGCATGTTGATGCAGCCCGTGTATTTCCACAAGGAAACATTCCACGAACATGAGGCTGCACAATCTTCACCGCCTTGATAACAAACAGGCATTCACAGGATTAAGATCACGAGGAGATGGGGCTCAATGACGTACCGTACACATGCAATAGCATCCAATACTTGGTACCAGTCTTCGAACTGACTCCGTTTTGGAACTTGCGAAGTTGAATAGATTGTCAAGGCACGTGTGGGAAACGTTTGACAACGGAGAACCGATCGGAAAAGAACGCAGTCGCGGCGCGCCCGCTGAAGGGGTACACACAAAAACCAATTCATTAAAGTAATAGCATCCGTGGGGTATGTTCGATCGGTGGTTATTAACGCCACTTGGCACTCGCCACGCCCGTGCCTCGTTCGTGAAACTGTGAAGTGGTCCATCGACTTTGGGGTGGTTTGGACGCGGCAGATGCCAGCCATGTACATTGCAATCACGTCTAGAATGTGATCCGCTGTGGTCATTGGACGATAAGGTTCCTACGTGCTGTTACATTGGTCACCGATGAAATAAAGGAGTGTTCGAGTAAGCATCCACCTTGGATTCTTCATCGGTCTTCCTTCAGGAACTCTCACTTTCTCTCTCAGGCTAGTCAATGATGAGACAATCATCCGGACAAGACAGCTCTGCTGCAGCAATTGTGTACGTATTCGTTGTTGGGTTGAAGTGATTTTGAGCTGACAAACGATGATTCATGCAGAATTATGGGTGCGACCGGCACAGGTATGCTTACCTTGACCGTAGGGAGCCCGAGAACTAAACCCAGATTTCCACCTTTTCTGTGCGCCAGGAAAGTCAACGGTGAGCGCTTTCAAAGGAACTCTTTGTTCTTACATTCATGACATCTAGTTCATCAACCTTCTTACCAATGACGATAGAATTCGCATCGGTCATGACCAAGAGTCGGAAACATTCGGAGTCCAGACAGCTCGCTACTTCGACCAGCAAACCGGTCGCTCAGTCGTGCTTATTGACACCCCTGGCTTCGATGACTCCAGGGACGGTGTTACCGACACCGACCTCCTCGATAAAATCGTACGGTTTCTTGAACCTGAGAATGGGTAAGTTCGTTTTGATGGGCGTACTGTTTCGACCATCTGACCCCCACCGATTGGAAATCTCAGCAAGAGGATAAATGCAAATGGCATCATCTACATGCACCGCATTTCTGATCCCCGAGTCAGCGGTTCTTCACGGAGGAACATCAAAATGTTCCACTCGCTCTGCGGAGAAGCCATTCTCGGCAATGTCCGCGTCGTTACAACGAACTGGGGTCGAGTGAGTGAGGAGGAAGGAGACCATCGAGAGGCCGACTTAAAGCAAAGCGCCTTCAAAGCTCTCCTCGACGGTGGAGCACAGATGCGTCGTCACACGAATACTGTCGAGTCCGCCCGCCAGATAATATCGGAGTTCATTCCGCTCAAGCCCGTGACGATGAAAGTTCAGGAAGAGCTGCGGGCTGGGATGAAACTAGTGGATACAGAAGCCGGCAGGGTGCTTGCCGCAGAGATGATCGAGATGCAAAAAAAGCACGAACGCGAGCTGGCCGATCTGAAAAAAGAGATGGACGATGCAGAGGAAAGTAACGATCGCGCTTTGAGAGCGGAACTAGAGGAAGAGCGCAAGGTCTTGGAGGAAAGGATGGAGCGCGCCAAGGTTGATAGGAAGAGATTAGAGCTGACATTGGTACGTGTCCCTCGGTGGCGGGTGGATAAAGTAAGTTTGAGAAATCTTTGCAGTTATGCGAGAAGAGCAAGGGTGCCCCTGACTCGGATGTCTTAGAGGGTACTCGCCCGCGGTACGAGGACCCGGTGGGCCCGGACCGTCGAGCTGGAGAGTCACGGCCCAAAAAGAATAGATCCAAGACCAAGGATGTCGCTTATTCAAGGCAGGAACTGGATACCCCGACGGCACTCGACGAAACCCACGAAACACTCCGAATCCAGCTGATGATGGATGAATTGTCCAGGACGCGCCAGGCACAACTACAGAAAATGGAAGAAGATAACATGCGGAGGAGCCTGAGGGCAAGCCGGGAAGCGGACCTTCGTCTGGAGCGGATGGAGTTGGATCTACAAAGATTGAATGCAGAGATACGAGCTGCAGAGAGGAGAAGAAAGTGCGAGCGTTCGTTACTGCCGGGTCAAAGGGCAGTCGAGGGCGTGGTATATTCTGTAACTTCTGCCGTTCGCAAGTTCACTGGGTAGGGAGACGGTGCCCTTTTTCTTTTATCGTGTCCTGCTCACTGGCGGCCATTTGGTAGATCGGAGGTTATGAACTAGTAGAGTTCCGAGTCACTTCCTCGCTGTGCAGCTCAATCTATGCAAGCTTGCAGTCGATACTGAAATTCTCGTTGGAGTTGCGGGCTGTACGCTAGTAGGGGTAGCTTAGAGCAAAATTCAAATATGATGCACACCTGCTGATAAGCATCGACAACACAGCGCGCGCGACGTGGGGTACTGAAAATAAGAATTGTCATGTGGTACATGCAACATTGATGGCATTAAAGTTGACAACAAAGTCTCTGACCGTCACGGTGCGCGTGAATCCAAGACTTGGCAGGTTGAAACCATACCCGACGCGGCAGTTCCATTTTCCCACACAGCGGCATCCTCTCACTCTTCCAGCCTCAGGCTGAGCCCGTGCGGAACCAGGCATAAGCCAAGTACCAAAGACTGACACGTTCCGGATTCAGGTAGCGGGGATCATGTTGCAGTCCGGCGTTTACTTCTAAGGTGTGGTGATGAAGCTGGCAGTGCCAGTGACTTGCTGCAGCCTGCAGGTAATGTGGTACGCGCCAGGAGCCGCATTGAACTTGATTTGTATTGTTCAGCCAATTGGGACAGTTCGCCGAAATGAGGGTGTTTTTTCGTAGAATGTAGGTGCCTTTAGATCCATCTGATGTGCGACATGGTCGGCCATGACGTTACTAGCAGACTCGTTCAGCACTTCCATAGTTTGCCTGCAATCCTCTGAAATAAAGGTGTGGTCACCAATTCGACCACTAGACAAACCCCCTTAGCTCTTTCTATCCATGGCGAGTTTACAAGTCCAAGTGGCGTACGTATATCGGGCATTCACTGACTTATCTCTCGAGCTAACGGGGCTATAGAGTCATGGGCGCGACTGGCACCGGTTTGTCGTAATAACCATGTACATGGAATCCTAACTCATGCTGCCTTCTTGTTCGTGTATCAGGAAAGTCGACAGTGAGCGCCTTCCAAATTTACCTGACGCGAACTTATGTTTGTCGCACGCAGTTTGTCAAGCTTCTCACCAACGACGAGAGAATTCGCATTGGCCACGACCCAGAATCAGAGACACTTAATATTCAGACCGCTACATACACAGACCCGTCAACCCGCCGTTCTGTCATGCTTATCGACACTCCCGGCTTTGACGACTCAAGGGAGGGAGTTACTGATACGGATATCCTCGAGAAGATTGTACAGTTTCTGGAACCAATAAATGGGTAAGCGCCCATACTCAAACCCGTCCTGTCAAATTGTTAACCACAGACTGTCGATCCACAGCGAGGGGAAGAAGCTCAACGGGATTATTTACATGCACCGCATCTCGGACCCTCGAGTTGGCGGCGTTTCACGAAAGAACCTTCGAATGTTCCAGTCTCTCTGTGGAGATGGGAACCTTGACAACGTTCGAATCGTTACGACGAACTGGAGCCGCGTCAGTAGGGAGGAAGGAAACCGTCGAGAGGCAGACCTCAGAAATGGCGCTTTCAAAGCTCTCACTGATGCTGGAGCCCAGATGCGTCGTCATCAAAACACTGTTGACTCCGCGCGTCAGATCATGTCGGAGCTCATTCCCTTACAAGCGATGACGATGCAAGTCCAGAAGGAATTGCAGGATGGAAGGAAACTAGCGGACACGTCGGCCGGAAAGGTACTCGCCGCAGAGATAGTAGAGATGCAGAATAACCATCAAAGGAGGATGGCCGAACTAAAAAAGCAGGTAGAGATCGCGACGAAAGTCAACGATCAAGTTTTGAGAACTAGGACGCAGCAGGAACGCACAGTCTCGGAGAACAAGATAGCACGTGTAGATGCGGACCGGGTAAGGTTGGAAAGAACACTCGAGCAACAGCGTCGGGCGGAAGCGGCTAGAAAAGAAGAAGAAAGGGCCAAGGTCAGACGGATGGAGGAAGAGCTAGCCAGACAGCGCCGCGAAGCTCAAGCACAGAGGGAAAGGGCCGAGGCAATCGAACGCCGGCTCAGAGAAGATGCGCTGCGAAAACAGGCCGAGCTACAGCGACAAATTGCGGAAACCAATCGTCGCGCAGCTCAGCTCCAAGCCTCCCAAGACTCTGACAGCGACGATGGCTGCATTATATCCTAGTTGTGCTGCCAGCCTATCTATCGGGGAAAGGCGCTACGGTCGCGTCGCTAGTAGTTCCCCTAGTGCGATGTCTTGATCACTCTATGGCCCTTAATGCCGAGCATCTGATGCCAAAGTCCAATACTTCAATGACAACCATTGACTAGGCATGAGAGACGCGATTTAAACCAGAAGGGTATCGGAAAGGATTCCACTGGCCACAGATCGATTTCTATTTCAAGAGGACATACACAGTTGTGCTACATCGGCATGAGCCATGGGAGATGACATGATACATTAATATTTCAACTAGCAAACATCACATGTAGTTTCTGTGTTTCTCGGAACCGACCATTGTTCTCACCGTTAGTACAAGCAATCAAATCCAGCGTTTTCTGCAACACCTTTGGATCATGTTCCACGAGTAACCCATTCAGCCTCCCCTCCGGTGCCACGAGCCTCCCAAAACTCAGCGCGGCTCGAGCAAATTCCTGTGCGACATGGTGAATCCCAATGGTCTTGCTCTTTACAGAGTGTCCCACGAAGAGGGATGCGTCCAGGGAATAGTTGGTCAGATCGATCGTATGTGTGCGTAGTCCTTGTCCACGTGTTACACCCCCCTGGAGTGTGGTATCTTGAGCACGACCCATCCTACCAAGTGTGTCAAGACGAGCAACTTCATCGCTGATTCGCTGCCTTGCAACGACGGTCCCTCGAATGCTTTGGTCGTATATGCGCGCATTCTGCTCGGCACCCACAACAGCTCGTTCAGCTTCAATGTCCTCGTTCAGGTCAAAGAAATCAAAGACCTCCCCAATTTCGAAAGTGAGGAGGTTGCGCATGATCTGATGAACAGAGTAGTGACATGAAACGCAATAAAGGCCGTACCCGTATAGATTCAATGGTATCGTGCTTTCCCTCTGTGGACCGAACGGTCTCCCTGACCTGTCGGATGTGTACTTCGGCCGTCGCTTTTTGGGACCTGGAAGATATTAGAGTTCAGAACGATACTGTGGTAAGTCGAGAGAATTTCACGTACTGTCAGCTCTCACGTGGGCATTCGATACCATTTTGTAATGTCTCTGCAACTTTCATCGTGTCCTGAGCCTTTTCAGCACGCTCTTGGGCCGAGGTAGTCTGAAACGTCGAATCCGTCGTGAGCTGCAAATATTCGGCAGATACGAGAATGTGTCGATGCTAGCAAAATCCACACACCTCGTTTTTCACCCAATGATTCCGAAAAGCAACCAGACACGACCTGGCTTTTCAGTTTACATGCATTCACGAGTGGTGCACGAATTAGGATCGTTGCAAAAGCTGATGTGGGGCCACTGCATGACATCAAGGCGGAAGTCCCTCGATCTTGCGTGACTTGGTGGAGCGATTCAAGTTCGATGCGAACAATGAGCACGAGAGCATCCATCGCAGGAGTATGTAGCATCCTGCTTTAGAAGTGTCTGCCGCTCGGATTCCAATGTGGTTAGCGTCTGTTTGAAGGATGTACAACACGCCGGCATCGTCGAAGTCGGAGTTTCAACTTCAATCTCCGACTCGGGAGTAGGCGCAGACGGGCTTGAGCAATAACCTGAAGGACGTTCGACGGACATGTCAACTCCCATGACTCTGATTGGCAATGGCACGGGCGAGAAAGAATCCTAGACGATGGCCTGTCAAGTAACAGTTCTAGCCTGAGCGTGACGACATAAATATTACATAAGGTGGATATTCATGTTGACAGTACTAGCAAGCTATCGACTGGGATCAATCATTTCTAACATATCAAACACCCTAGGCCAGCGTTGCGAGATTCAAGTTGCCTCACCCGCCTATTGGCCTGAGCAAGCCTCCTCTCTAAATTGCGCCCCCTGTTAGCATTTTCTGCGTGATGGGCACCGTGAGCTTGCATTTGTGCCTGCATTCTGCTGCGTTCATCAGCTAATTGTCTCATCAGCTGTGCAATCTGGTCGGCTTCGTGTTTTCTCAGCCTCGCTTGCTCGCGGCGTTCCTCCTCGAGTGTCCTCTCCAACTTCGCCCGGTCAGCCTCTACCTTTGCTATCTTGTCCTCCAAGGCTTTGTGCTCTTTTGCCAATTCGGCCCTCAGCTCGTGGTCTTTGGTTTGCACCGCCAATTCCATCTCTTTTTTCAAATCAGCCATTTCCTTTTCGTGTCGCTTCTGCATCTCTCGCATCTCAGCCGTAAGCACCTGTCCAGCCTCGGTGTCCACTAGTTTTTTCCCCTCCCGTACCTCCTCCTGGATTTTCGTCGTCACCTTCGGGAGAGGAATGAGCTCTGCCATGATTTGGCGTGCAGACTCGAGGGTATTCGCATGGCGACGCATCTGTGCGCCAGCATCAACGAGAGCCTTAAAAGCACCATTCCTGAGATCAGTTTCCCGATGGGTACCTTCCTCCTCACTGACGCGGCCCCAATTCGTGGTAACGATGCGCACGTTAGCAAGCGATTTTTCTCCGCAGAGTGAGTAGAACATTCGGAGGTTCTTTCGCGAGACACCGCCGACTCGGGGATCAGAAATACGATGCATATAAATGATCCCGTTTACCATCCGTCTCTCGCTGCAAATTTCCTGGGATTTAGGAATGTAGAGAAGGAAGGTTTAAATGGAGGTGCTTACCCTTTCTCCGGCTCCAAGTACTCCACTATTTTTTGGAGAATGTCGGTATCGGTAACGCCTTCCCTGGAGTCGTCGAATCCAGGGGTGTCAATGAGCATGACAGAACGGCCCGATGCCTGATCAATATAACGAGACGTCTGGATATCAGAAGTTTCAGATTGTTGCTTGTGACCGATGAGGATGTTCTCGTCGCCAGTGAGAATCTTGATGAACTGCATAAGGCAACTTGAAGCATAAATTTGTGTGCGGTGAACTCCACTATTAATATTACTCACCGTCGACTTTCCTGAAAAATAAACAGGAAGTATGCATATGAGCGTCGATCCCTAGCACAGGGTGATGAAAACTGGCATACCTGTACCAGTCGCACCCATGACCCTGCAGCGAGTAAGTTAACACTGGAGTCAGATCACTTCTCCCGCAGTACAAATGTACACGTACGCAAAGACCACATCGGAATTTTGTTCAAGCTGGTGGGCTGTATTCTCCATGGCCTGAAACTTGGACGGTCCAGAGACTTTTGTTTTGTGCCCGTGATCGATACCAATATAAGTGTCGCAACAAGGCATACAATAATCCAAATATCAGTGATGGATTGCGTCATAACCCCAGATCTAAGACTTGTGTTGATGTGGCAGCTGAGCCCTTTGAATCCTGACTATCAATTACGCGTTGACGGCGTAGTAGGAATCAACATGATGCAGGAAATCCAACTTAAATGATCTTCCATACGGATCTATTGCATTAATTGGTCCTAGGCCAGCTGGGGTGAACGTGCGCATGTGGACACCACATGTCGTTGCACGAGTAGTGATCAATGGGGCGCAGTGATCTGTCTGAACTAACATATCAATATTAGTTGGTTCCATTTTTCCATCGTGCATCATTAATATTGTCCGAATTTCAGTCGCAACAAACACCGATTGACAACATTATATTCAAGTTGACTCAGGAGTCAGATGCGGCAAGAACGACGTGACGATGAATCATGTTGACACGGTGGCTCTGGAGATGATGGAAAACCACATCATCAAAAACTTGATCATGATGCACTGAAACCGGGAATGAGGGTCTTCAAGTTGTAGTCCTGCATGTACAATTACAATCATTTGTTTGAATACCAATCGCATTCGCCATTATCTAGGAACCTCGTGCGTTTGCTAATGGGCGGCAAGGTCACAGTGGGTTTGAGATCATCATGTTCTCGTCGTACCCCCCAGAACATCGTCTTCATCCATTAATATTGTCGTGGTTATCGTATGTGTGTCGTCATAGTAGCAGTCAACGCGTCGCAGCTCCCGCCTCCTCATCGGGTCAGCCTCGTCAACACGTTTTCGCGTTGTCACGATCCTCGTGTCCTCGACCTCGTCAGCATGTCGTCACATTGACCGTATTGTGGCCATGATAGCAAAACCGGGATGACATCGTCATTGTGCTGCATCTTCGTCCATCGCGTTTACGTTGTTGTCACAATGGCGGCGTAACGGTTTCCCCAAGGCTTACCGGTGCGTGATTGTCTCGTGCTCGTTATAGCCGCTGTTGGTCGTGGACATCCTGTGACTCGTCCTGGAACTGGTGTTCTTCGCATTGTCGTCACAGAGAATCCGCTGTATTGTGACAGACACCATTGGCGCGGGGCCTGCAGGCACCATAATCCTAGGGCTGGCACGCTTAAACCTGAGATAAAGTGTGCAGCAACTCGAAAAGGTTGGCGGGCATTGCCAGATCCAACCCATCCTCATTCTTCCAAGTGGGTTGGGCAGTGTCAGCATGCCCCTTGGGTTCGTTCATATCTTCCGTTCCATTCACATGTATACATTACAGTCGGGGTACCGATCGCTGCGTATATCCGATCGGGTTGTTAACTTGTGCGACGGGCGAAGCAGAAGCGTGGAGTATGGGGTTGGTATCACGACGGCGAATGTGGATGGGACGGCCGGTCTCATGAACCAAGTAGGCGGGACCCTGGCCATTGGACTGGGTCCTCGGACGTACTAGGATTGGGTCCACATGCCCAGCTCGTCCCCCCGGCACAACGCCCGAAGCTGCAATATATTCTACAGGCCTCCCCTTACCTTCGTAAGTAGGAAAATAAGCTGGTTAATAAACGCCAGTTCCGAGAGGAAGAAATGCCGCTATTTCAAACAATTCTTCTTCGCCTCTATTTCCCCAGGGTCCGAGTCCTATTCTAGACTCGGAAATGCCAGTGACGGCAGCAGCTTGAGGCGTCACAGTGCGGTGGAGTCCTGCTGGTTATTTCATGAACGAGGCAGGGGTGCGCCCACCACATACCGATATGAAATTCTGTCCTGACCACTGGGTGTCACTAACAAATCGGTTTTTTGCACGTGACTCAGTTTCTACTTCGGAATCCTTTTTTTTTCTCTCACGGTTTACCAGCGTCTTCAGAACCAGAGATCCTGGGAAGTTCAAAGACTCGGAATGAAGGCTACTTATCAAGATCAGGGAGCTGCCTATCCCTTTTTGTAACTTTCTGTGAGTCATTGATCATGCTTCAAGCGCCATAACCCTACAGATGTTGATGAAACCATTTCCTTTTGTCAAAGCAGTGTCACAGGGATGCCCCGTGTTCGCAAATTGTTTCGTTCTAGAAGTCCCTCTGCCTGCCAGTGCCATCAACATGTGCGGTTCATCGAAGTCGAAGTACCCACGTGCTCAGCAGGTTGGTAACATTTTTCATCAACACTGGACAAGCGCTCGGATCTGGGGTTGCGACATTGGAGGATGGTTTGTGCCCAGGCTGCATCATATAACGTCACGTTGGTTGCTTGGCACTTCACCAGGGGAAACATTCAACTACTGACAGACTTGAATCTTCTGTGTTCAAATAAGTGCATGCTGTCGATGACCTAACGCAAAGTTCCTAAAACATCGTATTTCGGGAACCCAGCAGAATTCTGTTGATCTACTTACCAGTAACATGGGCTGCGCAAACGCACTCTCATTGATCGTTTTGTGACAGTTCTCCGTGATCTATGCTATCTTTGCCTCGTGGCATGATGGGAGACGCAATATTGGTCATTTCATATCGAAGCAGTGATGGGTTCTAGGGCATGATCTATGGTCGTATGGACAGTGCTGCGCAAGCCCGCGCCAGTTGGAAAGTCATTCTATTTACCAGCTCCAACGATCGGAACTTGGAACATCATAGTACCCTGAAAGAATAAGGTTATTTTCTGCGGGGTTCATGAAATTTGTGTATCTGGCCCAGATTCACGGTAACACCGTGACGCTTAACAGTATCCTTGGTGAAATAAATAGTTGGTCTTGCGACCAGACGTACACTCCACCTTCCACTCATGGCGAATTTAGAAAATCGGATAGCGTACGTACACCGTTCGATATAGCAAGAAGTATCCCGAGCTAATAAGTTGACAGGGTCATGGGCGCGACCGGTACAGGTACATTCTTCCATCGCGTTCGATATCCTTACTCATTCTGCTTCCTTGTTCCGCCCACTAGGAAAATCGACTGTGAGTACTTCGAAAGATCTCCCGCCATAAACTCACGTCACCGCGTGCAGTTCATCAAGCTTCTTACAAATGACGAGAAAATTATCATCGGTCATAGCCAACAGTCTGAGACGTCCGACATCCAGACGTCCGATTATGTCGACCAGCAAACTGGACATTCCGTCATGTTCATCGATACCCCTGGCTTTGATGATTCCAGAGACGGTGTTACTGATACTCACATTCTCGAGAAGATTGTACAGTTTCTGGAACCAAAGAATGGGTCAGTGTGCGCCATGACCTTCCTTGTTTACTCTCTAAACTACTGTCAATTCATAGCGAGACGCGGAAGCTCAACGGCCTCATCTACATGCATCGCATCTCGGATCCCCGAGTCGGTGGCGTATCGCGAAAGAACCTTCGAATGTTCCAGTCTCTATGCGGTGAAGAAAGCCTTCGGAACGTTCGCATCGTTACCACTTACTGGAGCTACGTCACCGAGGAAGAAGGAAACGATCGTGAGGCCGACCTCAAGGATGGCGCTTTCAAAGCTCTCCTTGACGCCGGAGCTCAGATGCGTCGCCACACTGACACCATTGAGTCAGCCCGCCAGATCATATCAGAGATTATTCCCCTTGAGGCGGTCGAAATTGAAGTCCAGAAGGAGCTGCGCAGTGGCAAGGAACTGGCCGATACGGCGGCAGGCAAAGTGCTCGCAGCAGAGATAATGGAGATGCAAGAGACTCATAAGGGGAAGATGGCTGAGTTGAAGGAAGAGGTGGAATCAGCAGTGAGCGCTCAAGATCTAGCTTTGAGAGCGGAGGCGGAGCAACAGCGCAAGGAGTTGGAGGCGAGAATTGCGCGCGAAAATGCCGAACGGGAGGAAATGCAAAGAACGCTCGAGAGACAGCGGGCGGAGGAAGCGGCAAGAAGGGCAGAAGAAGAGGCTAGGATGAGGCGGATGAGGGAAGAATTGGAGTGGCAGCGCCGCCGACGTGAGGAAGAGGAGGCGAGGCAGAGAGAATACCAACATCAGTGCTGGGCTCGAGAGGAGGCTGAGAGAAGACAACAAGAAATGCAATGGCGAAGGGAACAGAATCGTCGCCGAGCCCAGCGCGCACGAAATCAGAATTTTAACCAACCCCCAGATTGTGTGATATGCTAGTCCCAACTTGAGTGTAGGAAGAGCGGTATGATCTATTTCGAGTTTCTTTCGACATGGACTGATCCTGTAGTATGTTACCTATGATATCTATAAGCACCAATGGCATCGCAGTTCGACATTGCGGCCTCCAACTGCATTGCATGTCGTGGAGTGGCACTGGCATCGCGGCACACAGTCACCGCGGTCATCACACTGCATCTGCGCGCCCGTCGCCCCTTTCCCTTCCTTTCCACCTTCTCTCATGGTGAGTTAACAAGAAACAAATCCCACAGGATTATGTATACAACTGGCACAGGTATGCTCACCTTGACGAGGCTGGTATGCTGAAGAACTAAACTCAAATCTCCTCCTTTTCCTCAGGAAAGTCGGCGGTGGGTGCTCTCATAGGAGCGAAGTACCCATTCTTACGTTCATCACATCTAGTTCATCAATATTCTTACCAACTACGATAAGATTTGTGTCAGTCACAACCAAGAGTCTGAAACATTCAGGGCCCAGACGACTCACTTCGTCAACACGAAGACGGGGTGTTACTGACACCAACCTTCTCGAGAAGATCGTGTGGTTTCTGGAGCCTGAGAACAGGTAAGTGTATCTCATAAGCCTGATAAATTTCGACTCCCATTAACGGAAAATCTCAGTAAGAGGACAAATGCCAACGGCATCATATAGTACATGCACTGCATTTCCGACCCCCAAGTCGGTGGTAAGGAATATCAAAATGTCCCATTCGCCTTGCGGAGATGCCAGTCCTGGCAATGTTTGAGGAGGAAGGAGACCATCGGGGGACCGACCTGAAGCAGACCGCTCTCAGAGCTCTCCTCGGTGCCTGAGCGCAGATGCATCGTCACACCAACGCTGTAGAGTCTGCTTGCCAGATAATATTAGAACCCATTCCACTTGCGCCGGTAACAATGGAAATTTAGGAAGAGCTGCAGGCCGGCGTAAAACTAGTGAAAACGGGAGCTGGTGGGATGCTTGCAGCAGAGATGATCGAGATGCAAAAAGGCATGAACGCAAATTTTCTGATCGGAAAAAATAGACGGAAAACAACGATCGCGCTTTGAGAGCGGAGCTAGAGGAAGAGCGCAAGGTTTTGAAGGAAAAGATGGAGCACACCAAGGCTGGTAAGAGACTGGAGGTGACGTTGGTGTGCTCTGCGATGGCGGGTGAGCAGACTAAATCTGACGAGTCTTCGTAGTTATGCGAGAAGAACAAGGATGTCCCTGGCGTCTTAGAAACTTCCCATCCACAATACGGGGATCTGACGGGTCTGGAAGATCGAGTTAGAGAGTCAATGTGTGTGAGCGGGCACGATCTGAGGCCGCGAGGCTCGAGCGGCAAGCTAGAAATAATAATAATGTAAATACTCCAGTCAAGAATATGAGACTAGGAAGGGACTACTGTACCTAGAAATAATGTAAATACTATCTACAGTGAATATGGTGAAGTAACGAGAGTGTGGCACAGCTTACCTCCAGTCGAGAATACGAGACTGGAGAAAGGTGTGCCAGTGAACGACGTGTCCGAACTATACGTATAACAGAGGTCACGGTGAGGGTTATCAGATACCCGACGACCTAACAGACGAGGCTATTAGCCTGTACGTAGCGTCAGCGGTATGGTACGGTAGCGAATGTTATAGTGGCTTACCTCCAGTCAATGATAGTAGACTGGAGGGAAGCGTACATGGAGCGGAGTACAATGTGTAAGCGAGTCCAAAAAAGGAAACCTAATGAATGTACCGTAGTGTCCTAGTGGAGTTGTCGTATGTCGGTGGGCTGATCTCCAACAACGTAGTGTCCAAATAAGGAAATGTAACGAGTGTACGAAAATATGTCTAATACGATGGGCTGATCTCCAACAATGTGAACACAAGCGCAGGGATACCGCCTATCATCTAAGGCGGGAGCTGGATATCTAGACAGCACCTGACGGAAGTCAAGGGACACTTCGGATCTAGCTGATAACGGAGAAGTTGTCCAGGAGCTGATGGAATTAGATCTGCAAAGATCGAATGCCATAATACGAGCTGTAGAGAGAAAACAAGGCGTAGAGACCCATAAACTTAGCACTTGGTGGTAAAATCATATTCTCATATTCATCTTTCGCAGTGGGTTGTTTACAATTTATGTGTCATCTCTTTGCGTGTTGGATCACCAGCAGATCGATTGTAAGGACAAGTTTGAACTTTTTTGAACAATAATTATTTTTTTTTGCGTTTATTATCCAATAGGGCTGTTTCCCTATGCAGTTACGATCATGCATCATGCACAGTTATAAATAATCGGCCGTGGCGACCAAAGGTATGGGCAAAGGGCGCTGGATGTTGGTGGAGGTATATATGTACATACCTGTGATTGTGAAATCCCTCCTGAATTAGATCGTCATCCCCTCGAACCTGCTATGTCTCGGGGACTGTTCTACGCCTACCTCAAAGACGTCAGTAACCAGTAACTGCCAATCATCCAGTTAGTGTCACCACTAACGTAGACGACACAGTCCCAGCACGATGAGCATTACCGATACCTCATCACCTTTGTCAACCGCGAGGTAGCTGATGAGTGGTGGCGAATGATATCCACTTTTCATAGCCCCTACGCTGGAAACGTAAAACGAATTTCCCCCCAGTTTTACGTGCAGGATACATTAAAAATCAACGTCGCTTATTTCTTCACCCATGCCGCATTGCAACCTCATGCCAAGGAATTCCGGGAAAGAATGTTCTTTACGCTTCTTCACGACGAGGACGGGAGGGTCCAGACCATCGCTCCACCCATCGAAGTCACAGACCACATCAGTGGCAGATGGTGAGTTTTGCGCCACGATCATGGGTTCGATGCAAAGTGGAACGGCTTTGTGACAGGTACTTCATACGCTCCAAAGCTGATCCCAAGAGACACTGGTACTTCCGTATCGATGGTCCATGTCTCGTTTGTGAAGACGCAGATTGCGATACCATCCACGTATCTGGGGAAAATCGCACGAGATTTTGTGTACAAGTTCGCAACGTGGGGTACGCTGGCAGGGGCTTGCACTCGCCAAAGAATTTCGTTATGATTGGAGGGGATGAGATATCCATTGCAGCCTCCAAGGATTACATCCTTCGCATTAACGACACGGAGGACCTCAAGGCGACGAAGATGTTTCAGAGTGCGCATTCGGACCTGCTGTTTGATGATCTCAGGGATAGATTCGCGACTCGCACAGAGAATGAGGAAGCAGACGGGATTAGGAAGAGCTGGGAGTTCGTGGTACCGGTGGAGAGAGGTTTGGGTGAGGTTTGGGAACTGTCTGATTGAGGACATCCAACGGATGTCATACTCGTAAGGTCACGATCAAGATCAACGCTTCGTGTTAGTGTTTACTCAGTTAAGAGTGTTGTATGTACTGTTACCTTCACACATTCATTGCCGTTTTGCGACATGACTCAGTTTCACGAGATGCTGCGATGGACAGGGGAGCGGAGCAACCTACACATTACCGTGTCAAGTTCTTCGCTCCCTACTCAGCAATTGAAAGTGACCAAACTCTGTTTGGCCGTATAGCCATTCACAACTCTGAATCATGAATCCACGCGAGGCGGACGTCCCTGGATCCTGAGTCTGAGTGATTCAGTGTGGTCAACGAACACAATGATAACGTCCTGTTTGAGGGATGGACAGTCGTCGTAAATCGCACGATCTTAACGAATCAGATTGCGCCAGTGCAATCTCGCAACAGACAAGTATGGTTCATGGAAGAAAGTTCATCAATGCTTGGAAGGCGTGGTTGTCACAAAAACGTACCTGGCACCGGGGAAGATCCTCCGCTTAAAGAAAGCGCCTACTGGCAGATTATGTATGTTGTTGGTCCACCTGATCCACCATGACTTGGATGTCACACCAGTCAGGATCCAAATGGCAGTAGCTACTTCCCCAACCATCTTCATTGGCGTTAACAGAAACCCACAGGAACTTGTCTTCGATGCCAATGAACAGCTTTGACAAAAAGGTCATGAACACGGCATGGCAAGGGCACATACGCCACACTGAATTTCCTGCCAATTTCCACTTGAATCAATGTAAATTGGATGGCCTGATCGTACCCACTCCTTCACCTAGGATCAGAATATGCTAGGGCAGCTCCTGTTCTTTGGACTGGTGCAGATATGCGATCGCGGTGGTGTGAGAAGCGAGTAGGTAAAAGCGCGTAACGCTTCCTGACCCCGAACTTGAACGGCAGAGGCTAGGCATGCATGAGATGCGAGGCCTAGGCAGGTGGGAACGACTCATCAGGAAACTGGGACTGTCAAAAAGATGCAAAATTTGCATCCGATTTGGAAGGTGGACTTTAGCGTGTCGCTTGTGGTCGCTTGAGGCCGCTTAGGCCTGAGCCAGCCAACCAGAGCTCGAGGTTAGCTGGAAGGACTGTGACTACCGATTACGTTTCTAACAGCTTTGCAGATGGAGGTCCGTTCCGTGGCTATGCTCGTTACTCGACCCAACGCAAGTGATTAAGTAATGAGGCACTGATTAGCATGATAAGCTCAATTTTGTCTGCTGCTGTGTCACCAGAGTGCATTCTGGTATGTGTTGCGTAACGTGATGACACTGACACAATTATCTGTCCGACATAGGGCCATACCCTACTGGACAATAAACACGGGAAAAAAAAAACTAACACAATCCAGAGCATTGGATGTCAGCTCGTGTCGTACATGTGACTGAAAGTGCGAGGTGACAAGCCCTGCACCGCGCTGGCACGTTGAGCAGCCTTGCAATACCCTCCTGAAGTTCAAAATACGATCGTCCCGGTGTTTTAGCTCTTTCCACAAACCATGGCGAATTCACCGTATCCACGTAAGAGTTGGCGCGCTGCCGACACGCATTTTTTGTACATGTACAATACATGTATGTATGGACGTTCTGTAGGCTTGAGGCTGAAGGGCCGATAGCTAGTCTAATACGGGACATCAACTGGCAAACATTACGTTGCTAATATCACATCATATCTTCAATTGCGAGCCGTGGTTCCTGTGTTTCTAGAGACCGGCCACTGTCCTCACCGTCGGTACAAGCAATCAAATCCAACGTTTTCTGCAACGCCTCCGGATCTCGCTCCACCAGTAGCCCATTTAGCCCCCCCTCTGACATCATAAGCCTCCCGAAACTCAGCACACCTCGAGCAAATTCCTGTGCAGTATGGTAGATCCCAAGGGTCTCACTCTTTGCAGAGAGCGTCCCGACAAAAAGGGATACATCCAGTGAGGCATTGGTCAGATCGAGCGCACGCGTGCGAAGCTCTTGCCCACGTGTTACACTCTCCTGTAGCGTCGTCTCCTGAGCACGAGCCGTGCCTCCAAGCGCGTCAAGACGTGCAACCTCGTCGTTGATTCTTTGCAAAGCAGCGACGGCCCGTTGAATGCTTTGTTCACATGCATGTGCATTCTGTTCGGCACTTGCGACCGTTCGTTCAGCATCTTCGATTTCCTCGTTCAGGTCGAAGAAATCAAAGACCTCACCAATACCGAAGGTAAGAAAATTTCGTACGACCTGATGAACAGAGTCCACATCTGATTACGACCGGGAGATCAAATAGAACAAAGACCATACCCGCGCGGATTCCCTGCTATCGAGCTTTCTCTCTGCGGACCGAATGGTCTCCCTGGCTTGCCGGATGTGTGCTTCTGCTGTCGCTCTTCGGCCCCTGGGGGACAGGATTCAAAATGATACCATGGCGAGTGGAGAGCGCTGTACGTACTGCCAGCTCTCACGTTGAGATTCTACGCCATTTCGCAGCGTCTCCGCAACCTTTACCATGTTCTGAAGCTTTTCAATACGCTCTTGGGCCAAGGCAGTCTGAAACGTCAAGTCCGTCGCGAGCTGCAATCGTCCGATAGAGTCAATATATCAACGGCATTATACAGGGAGAGTCGGGAAATCCACATACCTCGGTGAATTGCTGTGTCAATTTCTTCGCCTTTTCGCTCAACGATTGAAAGTGACCAAACACGACCTGGCTTTGTAGTTTACATGCATTCACGAGCGGCGCACGGGCTAGCATGGCTCCAAACGCTGATGGGGGATCACCATAAGTTATCAAGGCGGGCGTCCTTTGATCCTGCGTAACTTGGTGGAGTGATTCGATACGATCAACGAGCACGAGCAGGGCGTCCATCGCAGGGGCAGCATCCTGCTTGAGAAGCGTCTGTCTCTCGTATTCCAATCCGGTTAGCGCTTGTTCGAGCGATGTACAGTGTGCCGCTGAATCCTCAATGTCCTGCTGTATTGCACTGGCTTCTGAAACAAGCGCATGTATTTGCGGCTCAGAATCAGGAGAATCAAGTGCGGGGGCGAGGGCGTTTGCTCGCGCGAGGGCTTGAACAATGGCTTGAGCAATGGCTTGAGCGAAAGGGTGAGGGAGAGTGGACTGATCAGCTCCCATGATGTGATCAACGGCGGAAAAAAGTAGAGGTGTGGATAATGGCTTGGTACTGGGGATCCCAGAGCGGACGGGCACGTTAATAATGAGGCGGACGCTAAAACAGTGAGGAAGGGCCAGATTGCAGTGCAAACTCGCGCCATGACGCGGACAGCCTGAAACACTAAGACGGCCCAGGCTTACCATGCATAAAAAGCTTGAAAGTGTGAGTCGCAGAAACCATATTTGGTTCTGGGAAAGATTTCCTGCTCAAAGAAAGTACATGAGATACAAACGTTGGTTCATGCGATCCCCCATCAGTCACAATCCCATGGGTGGCAAGTACTTACCTGATTGTCCATTCCTGATTCTATCGACGCGGAGCCTCAACGTTTAACCCTTTGCCCATCAATTGAAACCCACAGGAACGTATCTTCGACACCCGCCAACAACTATGTATGAGGAAAGGGTCCGAGTCCAAAGTTCCTCAGTGGAAACTGACACTTATTTATGAGCGTCTCCAAGGTTTGACCCGTGTTCGAGCCCGAGTTCACTGGTCATCGTCATGAGTATCATGTGTCATCGCTTCAATGAACCTTGGGGCAAAGTTTGAGCTTCCATTAGGCCGGACGACTGGCAAGTGCCACAGGTTGAACCGCGACGAGACGTCACTGGCATGGCAGACACACTTTCTCCCACACCCCTGCCAGATGTTCACCGGGCCTACTAACGTGATTACGTGAACGGGAGATTTCAAACTACGGTGTCACAATCAGTGTCCCCGTGAAAACCGATCACAACGCCTGCATAGACAGACACCAAATCCAGGAGGCCTGGAGTCGCCGCTCCTGCTCTTCCAGGAGACTTGTAACCATGGGGGCAAGCAAGGGCATTCAATGGCATACAGCATCATGCCAGCGTGCTGATGCGGCATTAAACTCAAGTCCAATTGATTGGAGGATAGGAGGTCAATGAAATTGAACACGTGTCTTATCTGAGAGGAAACCTATCCACGTTCCAGTCACCGTTCGAGTCAAAAAAAAGGTCTTATGAGCTCTGGATATTTCACTAAGATGCAGGTCGATCGTTAGTTCCTTGAACGGATAGCTGGAGTATATGCATACGTAATAATATCAATGCGCATTCATCACAGAAACAGTATCCTGCTTCAGATGTGTTTCCCTTCGGATTCTGATGTGAATATTACCACAGTACTAGTGTTCGAGGGATATACAATGGGCAACTGAATTTGCGACATCTTTCTGAACCGAGGCAGCTTCTGAAGCCTGAGCAAGTGCATGTATCTTAGATCAGAATCAAGTGAATGGTGTGCGGACGAGACGTGAGCGGAAGCTTGAACAGCAAGGAAAGACGACATATCAACTCCAACAACGTGCTTAACGGCGGAACAAAGTAGATTTGTAGATGGTGACGGAGGCACTGCCAAGGATTCCACTGCCAATGGGCACGTGAATTAAGGCGGACGGACGTTAAAACAGGGTATGGATGGATCATATTCGCAGCGTACTGAGACAGCCCAGGCTGCGATCGTGACCTGATTCAGAAGACCTGGCTCATCGAGGGTGATTGCCACAGATGACGTACTTGGCTCCGGAAAAGATCCATTGTTCAATGAAAGTGCGCACAGATACATTAGCCCACTGGGATCTCACGTCGCCCACAATCAATGGGCGGTAGCTACTTGCCTGATGTTTGACCCTTGGTATCAATTGAAATCCACAGGAATGTGTCTTCGACGCCGAGCTATGAGGGAAGGGTCCAAGTTCTTCGGCGGAGATGATCCCCTATCTATAAGCGTATCCGAACCTGACTTGTAATTGCACACTGGCATGTGCTATAATTTCATGTCGATTGAACCCTGAATCACTATGAGGCCATGAAATTTAAAGTTTCTCCGCAGACCGCACCCACAAACCCTGGCAAGACAATAGCACTGGGATTTGAATGGTGTTTGGCGCTCGATCAGAACGCACGGTAGACACATGTTGACTCGCATGTCCATGGCCGCGAGGGCGGTGCCATTTCGAGTCTATAATCTTTCATCACCACCTGGGCCAGATTTCAAGGATAGAACTTGCCTGCTCGCCCACACCTCATTCTTTATGGACAAGTCTCCAATATGTTCACATTAATCAGCTGTCTTCGAGGCGCTAATCCAACCCTTGACAACTCGACCCATGAGTCATGGAAAGAATGAAAAACACACGTACTCATAGTACTGGTGGCACCGGCCCGGGGTAGAAGCTACGAGGAAAGGGCCCAAACTGACATCTGGTGCTAGAAGTGAGCCTCAAGGATTTCATTTAACATCACCTTGCGTCGTAGCTAATGATGGACCCACGTTGTATCCTAAGCCACAGCTAACCACCACGGTGTGCGGACAATTCAGGTTCCTTGGGAGGCTTGCTTGAGAAATCCCGCTGGTGATCCTGCTGTCAACTCATTGCATTAGCTACTGGGCAGAAGGCTGAAGCTGGTGGGCGGGAAGTTCCGAACCGATCGTTTTTGGCACATAGATTTTCCCAGAAAATTTGGCCTTTGGCCAGTCTGGGAGTCTGGCTCCGGGTGCCATTCCGGGGGTGGTGACTCAGCAAACCGCGCCACTGTCGGGACTCGGCCAGGTTGAGTCGCCGCCTCAATTCTAACGCCCTGCCGCTAAGGACCCTGGGCCGCCATTCCAACAGCTACTCCACAACGCCTATCCCCTGAACGCCACCCTGCCCC
>JBBPTX010000275.1:0-38643 GCA_038094595.1 Pulveroboletus aff. annulatus
GTCCATCGTTCCTCCTACTTTGACCAAGACGCCCTCAACCAGCTCGGCCTCGCCGGCATGCCCGGTCTCCCCCCCTTTGCCCACGACAATCCGTATCCCTCCCACTACACCACCGCATACCCCTCCCCTCCCCTCTCCCTCCCCAGGTCCGCCCACCAGCCCCAGTTCCCCTCGTCCTACCCACCCGCCTATACCCCCGACCACCGCACCGTCTCCCCCCCCGCGTCCCACGACTTTGCCGTCCCCCATGCCTCCTTTGGCCCATCGCTCTATCCCGCATCGTCGCCCCACTGCGGTCCTCATCCCACCCCGCCCCTCGACCCCACTTCCCCCCACTCGTCCAGGTCCACCCCCTCCAACGCCACGCCTCCCCACCATGCCTCCCTCCCCGACTCGTTCACCCCGTTCGAGTTCCGTGTCCCCCGTGGGGCCGCCCCACCGCTCCAGCTCGCTCCCCCCGATTACCCCAAAAAGCCAGCCCATACCATGATGAACCCTCTCAAGACCGCACCCCGCTCGGTCACGGACCTCCCAGAGCCCAATCCCCGTCCAGACGCTTATCGTGGTCCACCCGCCAACCTCGTCCCGCTCGCATCCGCCTTGGCGTCCAGTGCCGTCGTGTCGTCCACCAGCCTCTATCCGCCCATCTTGCCCGAGGATTCAGATCTCAAACTCCCCTCCATCAAACCCGATGCAGGCCCCCTCCGATTACCTCCCATCACCGAAATGTATCGCTCCCCTTCTCCCGTCTCTGCATCCCTCTCACCAGACACCTCTCGCGGGACAACCCCCAGCTCAACCAGGTCTTCTCCCGTGCCCCCTCACAAGGCTAATCTCCACTCTATCACAAAGTCGTCGGACAGCGACGAGCTCGTCAGCAAGGTCGACAAGATCGAGCTGGCCCATCTTCACAAGGACCATTCCCTCGAGGAACGGAGACGGCATGCCGAATTCATTCGGCACTTGCTCGTCAGAATCAATCACGATTACAAGAAACGCTTTGGGTCTCCAAAGCCAGACTCTCCAACGTTGTCTCTGCCAGTAGATGTCGAGATGGCAGCCGCTTGATTATTTTTCCGTATTCTCCCATTCTTGTCGTACTGTATACTATTCGACCTGTTTTTACATGCAAACGTGTGTCTAGGTGCGTTTCAGCGTCAGCTTGATCTTGGGAGGCTCCGCGTCGTCCGTGGCCAACACCGGGGGACTCGTCGCAAGGGGAGATGGCACAGCAGCGTTGAAACCAAAAGACGCATTCTGCGATGGCTTGTTGAATCCTGCAAAGCCCGGCCCGCTCGGAGTCCCAGGTGGTGGGCTGGTGGCAGACGGCGTCGCAGGGACCGGTGGTGCACCGCTGTTGAACTCGGCCCAGCGAGGGCACTTGCGGTTCGTTTCTACAGGATTGCATGAGAATAAGAATGGAATGCGTCGGCAAGGTCGCGTACTCATGTGTCCCATTTGACCACAGTGCCCGCAACGCCGCTGCAGCAGATGAGCATGGCACGACGCATGCAAGGTGTGTCCTCACCGTCGTATCCGGTTTCAAGGGTCGATTGAGCTGCATCGGCGTCCCTCCTTCCTTGACAATCTTTGCATTCTTGCGATGTAAGCGTCGTTCCTGGTTCTTCTTCATCCTCGCGATCCGCTCTTCCAACCTAAGAAGCCGGCAAATCATTAGATTCCGAACATCAACACACAAACACGGCAGCGTACCGCTTCTTGTACCGCTTGTCCGTGTCTGCATCGCCAGTCGGCGCAAGATTATCGGCGAGCGTGGCCTCCTCCTCGATCAATTGCCGTGCGCGGACGTATGCGCGGATGACGGCGGGATCGCGAATGATTTCCGTCTGCCACTCGTCATCGACCTAGTACACAGATCATGAACCCCGGGACTTTCGGAGGGCTTGCCACCCACCAAACGTTTTATTCGCAACACCTTGCGGCTTCCCTCGGGACCCATGCTCATTTCTCGGTCCCGCTCTAGAGACGACGCGCGACTAAAGGCCGGGGATCCCGGTCGCGACATGGCAGGGGAAAACGATGTGTCAACCTTCATGGATGCTTGTCTTGGCACTGGCTTCTTGGTATCGGGTGGCGGCGGCGGTGGCGCTTCATCCTCGGGTGTCAACTGCGGCTCATCCTTGCGGCTCAGCGAGTCAAACTGTGCCTTCCATATCCTCTCAATTTCGGACTTGTAGATCTGCTGCTGTTCGGCAACATTGTATCTGTGGGCAGATTTCGGTCGGTTCTCGGCCTCGGCTGCAGGTCACGTGAGTGGTGGACCCCCGATTGCCACACCATGCACGTACCAAGCTTTTGCTCATAGTCCTCGCCAGCCTTGACAAAGATGTCCTTCATGGATATACGAATAAAGCTGAATGCCTCTCCTCTGCCGGTGGGATCACCTTCACCATGCAGCCGAAGCATGGCCTTGGCTTGCGTCGCAAACAAAAAGTTCTTGGTGGTGATCCATGGTGCGAGTTGTTGCTCTATCGACAGCTTGGATTCACCCTCGTCATCCTCTGCTTCCACGGTTTGTGTATACCCTGAATCCTGCAGGTGGCGTTGCCCAACTTGCATGCTTTCCATGAGGACAACCTGCTCGGGTCCGACCATCTTGAGCATGTCGGCATCGCTCGGAATAGTGACAGAAGCCTTGAGCCGCCAGAATCCTTGATGAGGTCCCCGGCGATGGTACTCCATAAACTCTTTCAGTCTTTGTCGCATCTGAAGCTCATTCTGATCCGGAAAGTACTTCATCAGACGCGAGATCTTCAAACGCTCTTCAGCACTTTTTCGGAGAAGCTTGAACGCGATGATCTGCAGTCTGTATTTGATCGTGTTGGTTATCTTCCGCGAATGAGGACCTGGAACCTCCGTCACAGGATACGTCTGTCCAATCACAAACAGATTTTTGATCTCCCGCAAAAAGTATTTCGTGTCTCCTTTTGTCGTACTCCTGGAATTCAGTGGTGAGCACGCCAGAGGATGTCGTCACGACCCCATACCTCACGGCAAGAAAATCGGTAGGATACGGTTTGTGGCGAAAGAGTGGTGCGCGCACGAGATTATTGTAAAGCGCAGGAAAGGTCTGGCCAGGATATACGTAGCCAAACTTCATGAACGGCGATTCATCCTGTGGCTCGAGAACAAACGGAACACCAAGGTCGAGCTACGCAGAGGATTATCCCGATCGACGCGACGTTGCGATCAAGCAAACCTACCCTGGGCATATAATCATCCTTCTCGTCCTTTTTGCGATAATAGTTGACAAGGATGCTGCCCATGCCGAAATTTGGAGTGATGGGAGGATGTTCTTCCTAGGATAACATAAGCCAACGCGTTGCTCGAAACAACGACCGTGGTAGATTCACCGAGTACTCCCAAAGAATAAAATTGCTGGTATCCTTGAGCGTCAGATCGCTCGTCCTATGCAGCCCTTCACCGATATTACCACCCTTGCCGACCTTGCGTCCCGCCTTGTCCTTTTTCTTTTTCGCCGTCCGCACCTTGCTAAAGCGTATCTCAATATTGGTAGGGAACTGCAACGCTGGTCGGTGAAAAGACCGTGCTTCTTGTTTGGAAAGCCGGGTCTTGTACTGATGGCAACAATGTCTAACAGTATTCTATAAAGAACATTCGGGAAAGACGCACAAACGGCAACTGGAGTTTCTGCGCAGGATACGCATGTTCTACAACCAATTGGCCAAAAGTCTGACGAACACGATGTCGACCACCTTCCTTGGCCACTTCGTACAAGTGGTCATTTGAAAGGTTATATTTATCGCGTGATTGTGCATTGTCCGCACGTAGTCTTTTCCGCGGCCTGACTGTTTCTACGGCTGTAGACGGTCAGGTAGGAGTTGCACGCAACGACAATGAAACATACCTGTTGGTCGTTCCTCGGGTACAAGATCCTCCTCATTCAATTCCAACTGTGTAAAGTCACGGAAAGGCGCTCCGGGACCCCATATGATGCTCTGCGTCCACGCACCCGACTCCAGGGACTTGTTCGCTGGAGCAGTCAAATCGTCTGTTTCTTGACCCAAAGGACGAATGATCTTGTCGGGCGCGTAAACGATATCCTCTTCCCAATTCGACAGCAACACAAGGTCAAAGCTTCTGTCGTGCAAAGGAAGTGTTATAGAGAGTGCTGAATTCTCGCGCTCCTGGGAGGGGTAAGCAACCCCGAGGGCAAAGTTGATGCTGCCGTTACCTCGATAGCCTTCACTAGGTCGTTCTCAATGCTTCCCGCGGAAACAACCTCTTCTACACGCTTGCTTTCATTCTGACGTTTAGTATCGCCCGCAACAGCCTCGAGAAAACCTCGGGGGACGTCCCTCTTGCGTGGATAGATGCTTTCGGCTGAGCAGGGTTGGAAATGCTCATCACAAGCAAAAAATGCACTTTACTGACCAATAAGGGGTCGCCTTGTTATTCTCGACTTCTTTCCCGTATAGCCCTTGAACAGGTCAGAGAAATCGAGAATCTTGTTCCTCTCAAATCCTGGAAACCGCTCATGAACCGTCTTTGGTCTCTCGATAAGTCGCTTCACGATCCTGACGCGCTTTTCCTTGGGTCGCATCGAAATTGGAGACTGGGCTTCGACTTTGATGGCGTCCCCAGCCACCGACTCGTTCTCAAGCTCCCTGTCCACTTCATCTTCATAATCCTCGCCTTGGTCGGCGCCGACAGCCTCCTCGTCTTCGTCCCATTTTTCGCTGTAAATCTGAGAGGCGTCCAACGCAGGCAAGCCAGTGATTCCAAGACTACTCGTGAGCGCGCTGCCTGCCGGTAGAGACAATCCTTGGAGGACGTTGCTGAGCGAAAATCCTGTCAACGTTGAGATAACATCGGTTTCTTCCTGTAGAAAACGGACACATGAAAACGATCTCCAAAGTTGTTGAGGGTGTACGAACGCACTGGATTGCTCATCGCGTTGGTGGTTTAGGACAAGCCTGCTAAGCCGATGAGGTAATCTAATATTTAAATAAAGTCAAGCCTGCGCGTCTCAGGTTGCATCCCTACGTCCATCATGTCCATGCCCAAGGAAACCTCAGAAAAGCTAGAAGCGAGTACAGATTCGTCGTTTATGTCTCGATATGCTGACACATAGCTCAGGCTTTTCGAGCCGGTGTCGCCTCTACGGCAGAGGACATCATCTTTCGAGTTTTCCCAGCCAAGGTGAGTGTGTTCCATGCAGCGATGGACCAAGTGACTGAGTATGTGCAGACAGTGTACGAGCCATCTAGAACAATATGTTGATATCAACTGACATCAGACAGCGAACTCTCGGCCATTATCGAAAGTGCCAGTGCGCCAGATTCGTCGTATAGCGTGTCGCAAGCCTCTGCATTTACAGATGCACATGTGTACCCCCCGCCTAGCATGCTCGAATCTAACGGTCCTTCCTCGAAGCGGAAACGTGTCGAAGATGGTGTCGTGCCACTGGCGAACGACGTCACAAATGCGAGGTATCCCGAACTTGTCCATGCGAATAAGCATATCTTGAAGTTGCAGGAAGTTGTTAAAGCAGAATGTTCACAACTGTCGGAATCCTGCGTAAGTCACACTCGTCGCCCACTTTCACCACGCACTTAGATGGGCCTAGGACAAGGTCAAACTCTGGGTTAATTTGACGATGCCAAAGTGTGTTTGAATGCAACTACTCTGCGGCGTAAATATGCTGACCCCCCACTTCAGAATAGAAGAGTAGGTGCACATCTGACATCTTATACACTGGTCTAAATATTTTCATTGTTTTAGTGGCGATAATTTTGGTGTGTGTTGGCATTTTCTTCTGGTTGCATCCACCGACTTTGTGATCGATAGGTGTTCAAATACAGGAGGGTAAGTCTTGGCGAATGTTGCAAGTTGGTCCATAACGTTTGGTTCTAGAGGTTCTCAGCGAGCTGCTTCGCTCCCAAGAGAGTGCATACAATATTCGTGACGGTGTCCGGCAAAGCTACTTGTCTCGAGCCAAGATATGCTCAAAGCTCATCAAGTATCCCAATATCGAAGATTACACGGTTAGTTGTCGAAACACTTTTGTGAACAATGTCTCACGTGGTCTCAGCTTGCGTTACAAGAACATGACGAGAAGCATCTTTTCTTCGCCCGCCAGAACCTTGCCGACATTAGAAATGTCTATGCTGTGATGACTGACATCCTCCACAAGAATATCGCAAAGGTACGTTGAGACGTCTTTGCGTGGTTTCATCGAGTTGACATTGAGCAGATACGTTCGCCAAGAGGTAACAACAGAGCTGGTTTATACTGATGCGGCTAGGCGTGAATATCGTTCCGCGGTTGATTTGCACAGTATCGTAGAATTGTGAAAATGAATGGATGCAAGCATCCGTGTCCACTCCTTATTATTCACACCTGCGCTAGGTACTTTTCCCCCGAAGACCGTTTTGCCTACACCGAGATCGTTTTAAAGATGTTGAAACCTTCCAATGCGGTAGTGATAACTGTTCCAGGAATCTGGGGGTGCCAATGAACCTCCTTTACATCTCTCTGTCCCTGATGCACGAAGAGTAGCTGCGGTGGTAGCTCTCGACTGCCTTCTTGCGTTTCATTCATCGAAGAACCAGTTTCCTCATCATCGTGCTCAACTCCCAAATCCCAGAGCGTGACCTGATCATCGGCACCAGAGGCCGCGAAGACGGAGTCCTCCGTTGGATGCCATTCAATCGAGGTGATAGGGCCGTTGTGCCACGTAAATGCAGCAACGGGGCTGGGGACTTGGCGGAGCAACCTACAGGCAAAGAAGTCAGTGTTTCCCGCGGAGACGAGAGAAATTACTCACCCTGGTTTGCTGACATTTCGAAGGTCCCACACTTTTATTGCGCCTTCATCTCCCCCACTAATTAACAAGTAATTGGTACTCCTGTTCCAGCTGATAACATTCACATCGGTCTCGTGGGCAGGATCGACGCCCGTGACGCTCCGTCGACCCTTGCTTCGCACGTCCCATATTTGGATACTATGATCGGCCGAACAAGATGCAAAAACGGTAGGCTCTGACGGACTCCACTGGATATCTTCGACACTAGACGTATGGGAAACGAAGGGTTGCGCAAGAGTATTAAACCCAGATGGCGATGACGTGGTAAGGTATATTTTCGAATGGACATCTCCCGTAAGCAGCCTGAGTGCGGAAGGGTTTGTTGGCGCTGACGCGGCCCAATCCATGGCAAACCCTTCGGCCCGTCCGTGCGAATTGACTGTAAAGGTCGGTCTATTCGTCCGCGACTTTTCCCAAGAATATCCAGGTACATCGAGCGACTCTATGAGTGGTCGGATGTCCCATACGTGAACCTTGCCAGTCTCAGCCCACGTCGCGGTGTAGTATGGTTGTGAGACGGGAGCGAGGTGCGTGGACGGCGGAAGGGGCTGTGCACGGACGCGATTGACACCACCGTTGTGGGGTACGGAGCGATACTCCAGGACGGCGTCCTCATCGAGATTGTCCGCGTCGTCATCTGCATCGTCTTCGTCGTCATCATCTGTAGTGAATAAACTCAGGTGTGTTACGAAGGTGGTGCTGCTGAGACGAACCTCCGTCCCTCTGTGTGCGATGTAGGGAACTCATCTTGAAGACAGATAATTCATTTTGATCCATTCGGGCAGCCTGTGTTCCTGCGACGACATACGCAGTCGCGGGATATCTCTGGCGTTCCTCACCAAGGCTATCCCGCAAGATGTCAAAAGATAGGCATGACCATGTTACATTCATCGAATGGCGCATGATGTAGACCGAGTCGTCTGGTTCTAGTATTTCATCCTTGGCCAGAGCGTACGTGCCAGGAATGAAGGCCTCGAGGGGATGCGGTTGTTCCTCAGACTCTTCGATGGCAGGGATTTCATCAATGTCCATTCCTACAGACAGGATACATGTTACAAGAGGTAAGGTACAGCATTATGACCGTACCGTCCGGGGGATCTGCATCTACGACGTCCTCGTCTGACTCGAGCTCGTCCTCCCACGCGTCCTCGAACTCGCCGATGTCATCAAGAGAGGAATCAGCCCGCTTTTCTGAGGAACGCAGTGTCTTTGCACTGACCGGGCCATCCGATGACGCAGAGCGTTTGGCCATTTCGACTGGTGTGGAATCGAAAAAGCCATGATATCGATCAAAATTATTTATCACGTGATTAAAATGGATATTAAAAATATATATAAAATAAAATAAAATAAAGTAAAAACATGCCGATGGGCTTGCGAGTCTCCCTGGCTAGTGACGTTGACAGGTGTATAAAGCGTGTCTGCGACAGCGTCACTCTCTCATCACACCCACCATGTCCACTCAGATCCTCCTTCCAAACGGGTATGTCCCCTTTCATTTCCCCGACCAGCACCCAATTTCCGTTCCTCTAGGTTCGGCTATGTCCCGGCGTCTCTTGTTTCCCTGGGCTGGCTACTTGTCTGGCAGACATTCCTCGTCGGTAGGGCCCGCAGCCGCGCTGCAATCGCGTACCCCCAGTGTGCGTACAATATCCTTGATCCTGCCTTGCTTATTCGCTTGACATTGCCGTGCAGTATATGCTGAGCAAGCACAAGTCAGGGCCAGCCCATCGGCCATGAAATTCAACTGCACCCAACGTTTGCCGCCTTGTCCCTCGCCGTCGTCGCAGTGTGCTCACTCGTCCCTTCTTTCTAGGAGCACATCAGAACACTCTCGAGGCTGCACCCATCGTTACGCTATCGTGAGCTCTGATATACTTTCGTGTTCTGCTTCTACTTACGTGTCACGCGCAGCACGCTGGTGTTTGGTTTAAAGTGCCCTCATGCTGCCGCATTGATGTGTGGCTCGTTTGTTGTCGGACGCTTTATCTATACCGTTGGCTACAAATCCGGAAATCCGGCTCGTGTACGCAAATTGGTTCTGCAGCTTGTATTTGGGCTCATAAAACACGTAGCGCATACCTGGCGCATTCATCGGAAACTTGTCAATGATTGGTGAGTAGGACCGTCACTCGCAGTATCCAGCTCGACTGATTGCCTACGCAGGGCTTCTTGGCAGTGCGACCTATGCAACTTACCTTCTCTGGCCATCCGTTTAATTTGTTTCGACGTATTGATATGTCCTTGTGTGTACGAACGTGATGAACGTTGTTGGTTGATGAAACCTACGGGACATGATTAGGTGATGTCGGGACTAGTAGTAATTGCTCCTATTTGTGGCATCACCTCGAGGACCATTGTCTTTGCACATCTCCCATGTCAGAATCCCCTCGCCGTCTTTCGTTCCCCTCCTCCTCAGAGGAATTTGCCTTGCCTCCAACCAAATCCAACGCCTCTTCCTTGTCAGATGATGGACCCGCTAGTCCATTGTTCCTCCGTCTTCGTCGTGCATCGCTGCTTCCCAAGTCATCGAGCTGCTATGCAGAGAAACGCATATATAGTCCACTTGCCATATCTTTCACCTTACCCTCCAACAGGCGCGGAAGTACCAACGGAGAAGAATCAGAAAGCGACCGAGAACGTATGTGTACGGAAAGCTCACCATCAAGCAGCTCAGGTAACCCAACACCTCCCATTGTTATGCCAAGCGAAAACGAAACAGAAGAAACCCGTGAGAGTGACAAGGGCCCTTTGAATCCATCGACTCCACCGTCTAGTCGGAATCTGAGTGTGCTTGACAATGATTCGGTTTTCGGTCCCACTCCGATCGGGGCGAGGCGACTGACGTATCCAGTAAGTGGTACTGTTCCACACAAAACCTCAGCCCTGACCTCTCCCAAGTTGAAGTCCCCAAGGATACTGGATTTATTGGCCGAGTCCCACCCAGAGGAGAATGAAGTCAAGTCTGAGGCTGCTTTTCAACGTCTTTTGGCATCCTGCTCTGACCTTCCTCTGCCACCTCGTACGCCACGCGCACCATCCGATAGAGGGCGCTACCCGGAAGAAGTCCGTGATGAAGAGGTCCGTGAGGAGGGATCGCCAAGTGACGACGACGACGACGACGACGACGCGATCTTTGTGCTCGACTCTCAAAGTGAACATATAACTGCAAAACCCTGTACCCCTGCACAAAGTGTGAATGGGGATGACCCTCCCATGTCTTTAATGGGGAGTCCCATGATAATGGCAATGGATGTGGATGCTGTACGGGCTGGTGTTCCTCGCATCTCTGCCAAGCTTATGTTTTCTTAGCCGCTGGCTTCGCCAACAATAACCTCAACACCAGCCTCGGTACAATGGCGGTATACCCCTCCTCCAACAACTAGTGCAGTCCGCTCGAATAAACGCAAACGTAAGTGTCTTTTTTATAGCGAAAGATGACAATGAGGTTGACGTGCACAACTTGAAACAGTTGACGATCGGTATGACCCGTATCCCACCGCAGCAAAGCGCAGAGCAGTATCACCCTCGATATCTTATCTACGGGAGTCTCATTCGTCACTAACCTACCCACGTACCCCGAACGGGAGACCTTCACTCCCAATCCCTCTATCCATTCCGGTTTCAGCATCAAATTCCGTGACGTCGTCCCCAACCATTACCGGATATCCGTTCTCAAGCTATTCGAATTCCCGGCAGGTAGGAATCGGACCTGCGAACGTGTCTTCGAGCCCCATTTTACGCCCTACCATAGGACTTTCGAGTCCAATATTGCGACCAATTCCGAGACATAGGCGTGGGTTGGACGGTGAGGAGAGGGATGTTGAAGGAGCCGGAGAAGGTGTTAATAGTCTGACGCTTTGCTGACCCATGCCTGTCCAAGCTTTAGGGACGACAGCTCTTTCGTGCTGGTACAAGGAATTGCTTAACGTATCATTATTAGGAGGTACTTATGTAGCTTGACTGTTAGCCGCTAGCCGGCTGGAAAAATATTCGCACAGTATCGCAGGCATGGGATAGCTTTGGCTGTGCTATTTCCGGGCATTTGCATTGCCGGTCCGGGCTGCTGGTTTGTGATCAATGGCCACGGCCAAGCTCACAAAGCGCCAAAAGAAAGGCATTGCCTTTCGAGAACGGAAACACGGCAAAAGAAAAGACAGCTCGCCAAGCACCTTGGAGGTCGAAACAGATGTCCGTAGCTTCGAAGATCAAGCTCTTGTTGATGTTGCACAGAATCAACAAGAGCATCAAGTCGGTGCAAAAGCTTTGGTCGGGAAAGGAGAGGAAGCAAAAGCGCAGCGGGTGGTGGTGGCAACGAGGAAAGGAAAGCGGAAAGTTGACGAAGAGGAAGAGGGAACACCCGGAGAGTCAGACCAACCGAAATCAAAACGAAGAAGAGGGTCTGACGGGAGTCCTCTCGACGGTATTGAAGAATCTGTAGAGGAGGAAGGCGCCGGCGTTGGCGAGGCTGGGAAACAGAGCGGGAAGGGGAAGCAGAGGTTTATTCTTTTCGTTGGTATGTGTCCCCTGTCAAGCTATCATGTTTTTCCTCACGTCCTCGCGTCAGGAAATCTCAAATATACTACGACCACGGAGGCCATCCAGGCCCATTTTTCAGAATGCGGTGCGTATCGGTACGAACTGGTCGGACTGGTTGCTCATGTCCGTGAAGTTCCACCGCCTACTATACGATTATTATCACCTAAACCATCTACGAAACCACTCACGAAACCTGTCACGAAATCAAAAGGTTGCGCGTTTTTAGAATTTAAGCATCGGGGTGCACTTCACCAGGGACTCAAACTTCACCACTCGCAACTTGATGGACGCCAGATCAACGTAGAATTGACCGCAGGCGGGGGTGGGAAGGGCTTGACTCGTGTGAAGAAGCTCCAAGAGCGTAATAAAGAGTTGGAAGGGCAGCGAGTGTGTCATGTTGGCATTGGTGATTTACCGCAACTGATCCAACTCGTAGCGAAAGCGGCAAGATTCGAGAGGGGTCGCGCACTCTACTGGTGCTCAGCGTTTCTCGGTCACATCTGGCGCGGAACAAATTCATACCCACAAGCGGACTTGGACGACTGGCGATGTTCAAGAAAATAAAACCCACCGAGGTGGCCAGAAACATCAAAAGGCTAAAAAGCGAGGATCCGTGGCCAAAGATTTCCGAACAGGTGTCAATGCTATACCGATAGGGTAGGGCCGTGGAAGTGTTAATTCGTACCAGCCGAGGGTTACCAGGTGTCCATAGTGCGAACTGATGCAATAGCGAATGACTGACAGTGTGGCGCTCAATGGCCGGCTACGAAACTAGAATAAATACAAGAAACTGGAAACAACGTCAGCGGCTCAGCTTCCTCAAATTAGAAAAAGGGACTCACAAAAACAATGAGCACACCAAATACTTTGAGCATCAGCCACCGGTTACTAGATATACTGGCGTAGTATTTAAGCAGTTCCCTTTGAGCTCCGCTGACATTCGACGCAATGTCTATTGTATCGGCATCGATCCGCTGCACTGTTTCACGCTGTTCCGCGACCATATGCGCCAGCTGTGTAAATATCTGTCCCAATTCCGCTATTGTAGACTCGATTGACTCAATAGCTGTCGACCGCGATTGAATGTACGAATCCTGGCTGCCTGTTCGTAAATGGTCTGCGAGAAAGGAAAGTTCCATACCTGTTGTTCCACTAATTGCATCTGCGAGAAGGCACTGCTTCCTTCTTGAGTTGCTATACCGCCTTCGGCGGCATCCAAGTCCATGGCTAGAACATCGCTAGTTTGTGTCGGTCTTGCCTTTCCTCTAGAGCCTGGGCGGTTTCCATCACCCATTGCTTCATGACGTCCGTTCAACAAGAGTGAACCTGTCGTCTGTTAGTCGAGCTCGTAGGACAGTAGCTTTCGCGTAGACTCGCTTTGGGGTGCCTGGTGGGCTGCTGCGGCCGTAGAGTACATGAACTGTTCTGTACGGTCCTTTGACTCCTTCATGTTCTACGCAGCAGAGTCAGGTAGCGCACTAAGGAAGGGCAGCTAACTTGCCTGCGTCCGGACCTCGAGTACGTCCTTAAAGCTCATGCTAGTATTTGCGAGTTTGCTCTGTAACATCATAACGATGTTGTGATTGTGTTCGTCAATTTGCTTTCCTTCTGCGGACTTGGAACCGCTCTGCGCATTGTGTCGTTTGAGAAACGATTGTAGCGCAGCAATTTGTCGGTTTATGTTGGCAATGTCTTGCTTAATGATGTAGGTCAGTTCCTGAACCAGTGGGCGCATGAGCATGATGACACAGGCACGGAGAGGACACGTACGCTGATCTCCACGGGTCGGTCGTCGAACAATGTTTTCCGCTTGGCGACTAAGACCGGGACGAGTCAACGAACGACTGCGGTGGCCAGCGGGTTACTCACGATGTGCGAGTTTTCCAAGCTTGATGGTGGTACTGCTGATATCTTTGCCAATGGCCGATGCCATTCGCGAAAACTCGGTTTTGGGGGTACCTTTGGCATTTCCCTGGAGCAGGCGTTGTTTCGCCTCCGAAGTTCTCGGTAGAGCAGACCTGTTTCGTATGGAATCAACGCAGGTGCGGAATTCGTTGGTGCGATCTTGGACTGCCATAAGCTGGAGACTGTCTACAAAAGGTATAAATATGGTATATGACCGCTGCGGGCAGAGACACGAATCCAACTGCCTCCTCTCCACAATGGCACTGCCACCGGCATGACCGCCCGGCATCGGGACATTCGGCCGACTTGGTCGTGTGCCACTGTCATGTTGAGCGTCCTGCGGCGTGCTGCTGTATATAACCAGGCATGCCCTTTGGCACTCACATCCCTTCGTTTTCCCTCTCTCTTGGCACGTACATTCGTCACAAAAATCGACATGACCTCGTCTCCGTCGCCCAAATCTAAAGTCCTCGTGCTCGGCGTAGGCAACTTTGGGAGCTGTCTTGCAGATCATCTTGGCAACTCTGAACATCAAGTCTACGTTTGGTCCAGACATGCCAGCTGGGTCGAACATTTTAATGCACACCATCGCAATCCAACTTACTTGAAGGACCATGTCTTCTCCGCCAACATTCGCGCTGTCGGCCCAGAGATCCCGGATCAAGAAATGATCCAGCAAATGGACGTCGTCCTGTTTGCGATACCGACGCAAGGACTCAGGCAAGTCTCGCATATATTCATTCCTCTAGGTCCTCTCACGCGACACGATGGGTTGTCAGGGAGATCCTGACCAAATTCCGAGCCGGCTTGGCTGGAGAAAAACTGCCTCTAATGATCTTTGTTAACAAGGGTATTGAGACGGACACGCAGGCACTGACGCTTGAGATCATCGCTGACACCTGCGGGAGCGATATTGCGCGAGCCGCAACGTTCATAGTAAGCCAACATGGGTCATGGCCGCAGATGCGACCACTCACTCGATGCAGTCAGGTCCCTCTTTTGCTTCGGAAAGTTGGTAACTCGACAAAGGCTTTTTCTATCTGCTAACAAACGGGGCCAGTTGTTCGCAGACAACCAACTTCTGTTTCTGTCGCGTCTTTGACGGAGTCTCAAGCCCAAAAAGCATCTCAAATATTTCATCAACCATGGTTTCGCTGGTAGGACTCACTGCATGTGATACAATGTCTGCTCCTGGTCTCATGGTTTCACAGTTACACGGGTGGAGATCCGATAGGGCTGGAGTTGGCTGGTGCACTCAAGAACGTGTACGCTATTGGAGCTGGAATGGCTGATGGCCTTGGCTTTGAGAATAACACGAGAGCAAGTTAGGTGAACCATGCCCCGAGGAGCAACTGACATTGAAATATATTTAGGTCTCATTACTCGAGGATTAGCTGAGATGACACGAATAGGCACGGCATATGGTGCATCTCCTCTGACCTTTCTGGGTCTCGCCGGCGTGGGAGATCTCTTCCTGACGTGTAGTTCTCGTACCAGCCGAAACTACACGGTGGGATACCGATTAGGAAAAGGTGAACAGCTTGAAGACATTATTAGCACGCTTGGAAGTGTTGCCGAAGGGGTGACAACAGCGAAGGGTCTCAAGAAGATTATCGATGAGATGGACGTGTCTGCTCCCATTGCCAAGGGGGTGAGTAGCGGAATTTACCGTGTTCTTGGTTCTCGGCTGAGATGCAAAAATCCCTCGCGCGACAGATTTATGAGGCCTTGTATGAAGGTATGGTATTCTGCCGCGCACACACGGGGTAAACTCTGAGGCTAGCGCGATAGGCAAGGATGTGAATACCGGGGTGCAGGAACTGATGAACCGGCCTCCGTCACGAGAACTTAACTTGCCGAGAAAGAGAGGCGAACAGGCGAAACGACTGTTGCAGAAACTTGGGGTTGAGCCTAGTGCAGAGTAGTAGTAGCAGCTACCACCTCCGTGAATGTACGAGAGGGACCATCCGAATGGAGTATGTCGGATCCGGTGCCTTGCGATGGTGACGTTGCGAAAGCCGTGCAAAGGCCCTTGGTGCCCGGGCAGACTGCTCAAGGTTGCTGTACACGACGGTTGCTGACCGAGTCGTTTCATCGACACAAGGGAGAGAGAGTCGTCCGCGTCAGGATGGGTCGCCACGACGCCGTCCCGAAACAGCGCACATTTCATTCCGCTCAGCGTTTTATTATGTAATAAATCAAACAAATATTTCTCACGCTTTTTTCCCTTTTTTTTTTCTCCAAGTCGCTCCCGAAGTCCGACGTCGATAGTGAAGCACAACGCTTGTGTTTCTCGCTCCGTGTTTTTCTCATCCAGCCTCTTTTTTCCCTTCTCCCTTGCACCGCACTTCTCCCTCTTCTTTCCTCTCTACTATCTTCTCCCATTCTCGCACCAAATGGTTTCCCCACTCTGGAATGCCGCCGCCGAGGGGAACATCGACATCCTCCTAGGCTTACTTCAGAACGCATCTCTTGCTGATATCGAGATCAAAGGTGTGTGTCACCTCCATTCCAGCCATTGGCAGTATTTTTCAGCTGTCCGTCTCCCTGCTCCAATCCCTTGTAGACCACACCGGTGCCACGCCCCTCCAGGAAGCAGTCAAGAATGGCCATCTAGATGTGGTCAGGGCACTCCTTGACAAAGGTTTGCATTCGATCCTCGATCGCGTCGCGTGTGATCCATCGATCTCATCTTCTCCATCAGGAGCCGATTCCTCCTTCGCAATGACCCGTGGCTCTCCAGACACGTATACAACAAACCCTGGCATCATTGAATTGCTCAAAAATGCATCTGTAAAACCCTTGTCCCTCCAGGACCATCCCTTTTCACAGGACCCGCATGCTGACCCGTCAAAACGGTTTTACCCTGTCCCTGTCCCTCCCTATGGTTATTATCCATCTCTCGCCCCCGTACCTTCTCTTCCTGACGGCTCTCCTGCGTATTACCAACCTCCTCCAATCACACTTGGCGAAAATGGTGCATTCGGAAACCTTCCCCCACCAGAGATAGCCAGATTTATTCCTTGCAGGTATTATCCTGCTTGTCGTTACGGTTCCTCGTGTCTCTTTGCTCACCCCCAAGGCCCCTACTATTCCGGCCCACCTCCTGCTCCTACTCAATTTCCAACCCCTTATGATCCCATGGCTCAGCAACCGTACACTCAAAGTTATTATCCACCACCCCCATCTTTCCATCCTCCTGCACCTGTGCCACCTCACATGAACCCTGTATCTCCACCTCCGCCATCAGTTCATACCCCTCCTCACCCTCCTATGGTTCACGCACGATCCGCGTCGGACGCACTTTCTCCGGTCCAAACACCTGTGCAGGCCCCTTATGGCCCAATGTCTCCCGCAACACAGTATCATCAACCTCCGCACGCTCCCCTTCCTCTTTCCATTCCCACTCTTCCTCCATCTCATCAGCCCGCGACTGCACCTGGCCCCCAGTCTCCCCAATCCATGTATCCGAGTGGACCTGTATCTGCTCCCCCATTTGCAGTGCGTCAGGACCCTCCATATCCTCCTTCAGGTCCACATGCGCATTCCCCGTATCTCGAGGTCAATGGTGGTCCAAAGTCTCCGGTTCTTTCGCAGGGAGAAAATTTTAACCCTTCTTCTACCTTCCGGCAAGGAATAAACCATAACCGCAGGGGTAGCATGCGCAGAGGCTCTTTTGGCGGCAATCGAAAACCTGCGTGCCTGTTCTACCCCGCTGGTAGGTGTAGAAACGGTGATGAGTGCCGCTTCCCTCATGTCAACCCTGATACACCTGCCCAACCGCAGCTGGGTGCGCGGAGCTCCAGGACACGAGACGGCGTAAATGATATTAGTACAATTGAAGAAAACTTTACTACTATGAATGTGCGAGACGTGAGTCATTGATTCCTTATCGTAAATTGCTTGGGTTGCGAATCTATGGATTTGTCTTCAGGATGTTCAGCCTCGACGTCGTACAAATGGAACGACTAATTCAAGTCGTTCGCACTCCACCGATCCGGGTAACCGTTCAAAAACCCTAAAGGCCAATGGATTGCGAGTCGAGAAAAAGCCTTTTGTCAAACAACAGCGAGTCCCGAATGCTGACGAGTTTCCCGTGCTTGGGGGGTCTACGACTACGTCATCGAGGAGTTCCGTGAGCGGAGCTCCTGGGATCAATGGATCGGCTGGGCCTACAGCTGCTCAAGTGTTGCAAGCGCCGCCTCCTTTCCGCAAAGACAATAATCCTGGTACTCGCAGTGTCTCGCCGGAAGAGCGTCTGGTAAAAAGTCAAATCGTGAGTATTACCAACATAATGAGAGTGCGACGTTAAATATCAACAGGACAACAAATTGACAGAGGTGAATGCCCCTCCGTTTATCGGTGCGACTAGCAACATTGCGACGAAATTGCCCATCTCTTTCGCTGCTGCAGCGACCGGAACCCCCGAATCTGCCAAGGAGGTGTCTGTTTCTGCGTGAAGGGATGTTTATGTTGACCGTACATGTTACTTCGTGTTTCTCTCTCCCTTTGATTGGACGTCCCTTGGTTTTCGCGGTGCTGTCCGCAGTTTTACTTATTGTTGTCTCTTTTTTCCTTCTGCACATAGGTATGGTTATTTTTTATGCATCGTTTTTCTTTTTGCATCTATCCTTGATGACTATTTTTTAGAGGTTTTCCATCTGCCATCTAACCTTGTCTGTTTGTCTCATCTGACCGGTACACATAGTATTTACGATTACTGTCAACTATTACTGTGACACTCTTGCCCACTCCATCGCACTGTTTTTTTGCATAGCATACCATTATATTGATGTCGCGCCCCGCGAGAGAAAAATACACGGTGCTAGAGTCGACAGTTAGAACGTCACAGCCATTGCTCCAGTTGTCTGATTTCCACTCCGCTTGCCCCAACTACCTTGCCGATTTCGTGCACAGAGACTTCAGGATCCTGTGTACGCAAGGCATTCAACACACTGTTACAATCGTCCTTACCCACGATGACCACGAGACCGACACCCATGTTAAAGGTGCGTGCCATTTCAAGAGGCGCAACCCCACCTTGCTTCATCAAGTAGCGAAACACCTCGGGTAGTCGCCAAGTAGACGCATCAACATAACAACCCAGTCCCTTCGGAAGGACTCGGGGGATGTTCTCTATGAAACCACCGCCCGTTATGTGAGACATAGCTTTGATGAGACCTTTCTGAGCGATCGGTAGGACTTGTTTAACGTAGATACGAGTCGGTTCAAGGATGTTTTGGCCGAGCGTTCGACTTGTGTCCCAGGGGCAGGGAGAGGAATAGCTTAGACCCGAGAGAGAGATGATCTTGCGGACGAGGGAGAACCCATTGGAATGTAGTCCAGAAGATGCAATACCGAGCAGAACGTCGCCTTCCACGATGTCGCGAGGAAGAACCAGTTCCCTCTCGACGACACCAACGGCGAAACCTGCGAGATCATAGTCCCCTAGTTGAAAGGCGCATTGAATCGTACAACCATGGCACACAAGTAGCTCTTACCGTCGAGATACATGCCCGGCATCTCAGCAGTCTCGCCTCCGATGAGGCTACATCCGGCTTGTTGGCATCCATTGGCGATGCCCTTGATTACGCTAGTCGCAACAGCAACATTTAGTTTGCTGCAGCCATAATAGTCCAAGAAATAAAGCGGTTCTGCGCCTTGCACTAGCAAGTCATTGACAGACATGGCCACCAAATCGATGCCTGCGTCCAGTTAAAAGACGAATCTGATGGACTACACCCGTGACCCACCGGCGAAGTCGTGGATACCCGTTTCAATCGCAATGCGAAGTTTGGTACCGACCCCGTCTGTTCCACTGACCAACAATGGGTCTCTGTATCCAACGGCTTTCAAGTCAAAGATGCCTCCAAAGCCGCCTATTTCTGCGTCTGATCCGGTGCGTTTGGTTGCACGCACGTAAGGTTTGATGGCATCGACAAGTGAGTTTCCAGCATCTACTGACACACCAGCCTGCTGGTATGTGAGGCCTTTAATAACGGAAGTGCCCGTCAATGCTCTAGTATAAGAGTGAGCAAGTGGACCTGAGGAACAACGCCTTGCTCGCCTATGGGCTATGTCGCGGCGGTACACCTTGCCATCAAACGAGATATTGTCAATCGCGGCATATACGGAAGAAAGAGCTTCTTCCAACGATGGGGCGATAGCTGACACAGCCAAGACGCGACCACCTGATGTAAAGAGTTCATCTCCGTTGAGAGAGGTACCGCAATGGAAAACTACCACGTCTGTGCAAACCAATGAGTGAATGCAAACTTGGTGTGGCAATGGCTTACCCAATGGTGTTTCCCCGAGTTCGATGCGCTTGCCTTTCGAATACTCGCCAGGGTAACCATTTGATACCAAAACAACTGAGACGGCGAAACCCGGTCGAATAGTGATTTGTACCGAATCCAGCCGGTGCTCTGCACAAGCCTATGTGATCCGGAGATTAATGAGTATTGTCGCAGGCTTGCTGAATCGAAACAACATACGAGAAGTACTGCGGCAAGGTCGATGCTATCATCTATTAAAAGTAAGAGGGCCTCGGTCTCTGGATCACCAAACCGGACGTTGTATTCGAGCACTTTCGGCCCACTTTCGGTGAGCATAAGCCCTACGAAGAGTAAGCCGACGAACGGGAAACCTAAAACGTGAATGGTGAAGGTGACGTTCCGTAAAGTCACGATTTGACGACGCACCCTCTTTCCTCATACCGTCGATAGTCGGACGAAGGGTTTCCTGCATGATGCGATCCATGATTGCGGGAGTTGCAATCGGGGCCGGGGCATATGCGCCCATACCACCGGTATTTGGTCCGGTATCACCCTCGCCGATGCGTTTATGGTCTTGGGCAGGCGGGAGGGGGATAATTGTATAGCCATCGGAGAACGCGAGGACGGATATCTCGGGACCCTCGAGTAGTTCCTCGACGATGACTTGGCTGCCTGGAGTGGCATAAGGGCGGATGTCAGAGCATGGATGGTGCAACGAACCTGCGGTACCAAACGCGTTGTCCACCATGATATGTCGAAGGCCTTTTACTGCCTCGTCGGTGGATTCCGGGATGAGTACGCCTTTACCTGCGGCAAGACCGCTGGCCTTGAGGACGACTCGATAACCACAGGTTCGGACATGAGCGATTGCATCGTCAATCTGGGAAGAAGAGAATGTGCGGAAGGTGGCTGTTGGTATGTTGTGACGGCGCATGAACGCCTTTGAGAAGGCCTTGCTTCCCTCCATTCTTGCGGCGAGCTCAGAAGGGCCGAAGGTGGGGATGCCGACTTGCATACATGCGTGAGGCGGAGAATGCAGCGTGCAGGATTAGTGACCGACCTTTGCGAAAGCACGTTTGGATGCCTCGCACCAAGGGTTCCTCTGGACCGGGAAGGACGAGGTCAATCTGGACGCGGATATGAGCCGAGCGTGCGGGTGCCAATCTGCATGGTACTGGCCTCATTCTGGACGGCGAAGTGGACGAGCTGGTGGTAATGGGGTGCTACGAGGGGGATATCGAGGTTCTCGGTCTTGGGGTTGGATGCGGTCCCGCCGTTCCCTGGACAGACATAGATACGGTGTACGAAGGACGACCGGGCGAGTTTCCAGACGAGGGCATGTTCGCGGCCACCGCCACCGAGGACAAGGATCCTGGTGGTCATGAGCTACGGTCGTTATGATAAGATAATCAATTTTTTCTCTAAAAGGCTGGCAGTGTCCACACGCAGGACATCCACCAGCATGAGGGCGAGTACTGCCACCCTCGTATCCTCGTCCCATTCCCTCCCCACAATGGACCACTCGGACGACTCCCAGGAAAATCTCGCGCGCTCAATCATCCCAGATCCTCTCGGTGAACTCCCTGCCTGGTTCAAGAGGGAGACCGAAATGGCCGCCGCAAACACCTCCTCCTTTCGCATCAAGTACGCTCTTCACAGTCCAAAGGGCCCCCAGTGGTACAGAAACCACCACCTTCTCCCCCCCTCCACCCTCAACCGTCCACCCTCGTTGTTCTCCCCCTCCTTTCCCCCAATGGCCGCCTCCGTCCATAGTCTACAGGACCGTTCCGAGGATTCAACGCGGCTTCCTGGCCCAAGTCGCTCCCCCTCTGGCACACCTTTGCCGACACCGAGTTCGTCCCAAGTGCGCATCCCCGACCGAGACCCCAGTCTCAAGCCACGCAGCCGCAAAACCTCTCAGGACAATGTCGATTTAATGGATGTCAGCGATCCTTGGGGCACTCACTGGCATCACCAGTCACCCTATGACGCGGGGAGCAGCAGCATTAGTCCCGTCTCAGTCGACTCTCCCGAGGTCAGTCATCACTCCCTTCCTCTACTTCATCTCCCAGCTCATGCCCACGTCCCAGGGCATACCACGCACTCGTTCACGTCTGTCCAGTACGAATACGGGTCAAGCCCGTCGCAAGACCGTCACTCCCTCGCCCCTCTCCCAGTCCACGTCCGCACTCCACTTGCAGACATCGGAGCCAGCTCAGGTCACGCGTAAATTAAGCAAACGCCGCATGCCCGTGCTCGCCGGACTCTTCGGTACACATGAGAAAGACAAGTCGGAGCCACCAGCGACATCCCCCGTCGAGATATCTTCTCCAAAGCGACTGTCAGTTATCCCCAATGGCGCCCTTCATATCAATTTTGGTGCTTCGAAACGTCATTCCATAGTCTCCCCAATGTCCATCCCTGCAAATGGTTCCACGGCAGCATTATCAAGCCATTCGTCATCAAAGAATGACAAACGGCAGAGTGTCCTTGGGCGACTGGTTAGGAAATTTAGTGTCTTGCGAAGGTCTGGTCCAGATTCTGAGACTACCAACAACGAATGGCCCGAGAGCACTCCGGGTGGTACAGCACTTTCGGTTGTGGACGAGCAATCCCGCCGTTCGTTCGTCTCGCAGAGACAGCTGTCTCCGGAGAAGCCGGTGGTGGAAAAAAAGGCTTCAGGTCCATCCAAGCGTGTTCCTCCTCCGCGGATTGACATGGATGTAGAGCCATCCAATCCCAATGGCCCATCAATAGAAGTTGACCGGGAGAACAGCGACCGTACTTCATCAGTTTCTTATGATGTCCCTTTCTCGCCATTGGGGAAATTGATGATTGCCAACCCCGATGCCCCAAGCTCGGGAGGAACTACTCCTGTCTTGGACAACGCATTACCTCCAGAAGCTCCTAGTGAATCCCTCCGCGAGTCCAACCGTCACGCTCAAGATGTACCAGGTACTCGCCCTCACACAGTTTGGCCACAGGCCCTCAAGCCCTCTTTGGCACCTCCCTCAGCTGGGAGATCGTCGCCCATCCCAGGTCTCCTCAGTCCCATATCTGTTGCTGTTCCCACTATCACTTTCCCCGAAATTCCGCAATTTACGGCTACGGCCACGACACGTTCCCCTGTTCCATCGATCGCGATCCCTCCTTCGTCTCCGTCCTCTGTACGTCGCCAGTCCACCAGCGCTCCCGTTCGAACGTCTATATCACCACATACGGTTGAGGATCTTTCGTCAAGATCGTCGCCGTCACCCGCCAAGGAAGGATCACGTCCTTTTCTCCCTCATTTGGTTGTCCCCGTTGTTGATGACTCTCCCTTATCCAAGGCGTCGGTTCTTGCCAATCCCCCCACTCCTTACAACACCGACGAGCCACATACCGAGTTACCCGTTTTCGAGAGCATTCCAACAGATCGCTCTAACTACACTAAACAATCGCAGGACGTGGTATTCCCGAAGCAAGCTTCCCCTACCCAGGAAGCGGATGGCCAGCGAGCAGACGGGGAAGTTCGACTTGCTAAATCCAGTTCGGCAACCAGCAGGAAAACAGAGACTTACAAGCTTGTGAGGACTCAGTCGGATAAGGTGTCGACGTCATCCGAGGCAGTTTTTCAGGCTGAGGGCGAGCAATGGTTTGTCGTCAATTCAGCTGAAACCCCTCGTCGTCGAAGGACGAAAGACAAAGTGGAGAGGGTCGAAAAGTCTTCTTCCAGAACACCTCGTGAGAGAGCGCGCGAGAGGGGATGGGGATGGGGAAGAGAGCGGGACAAGGAAGGAGAACGAGACAGGGACAGGGACAGGATCCGAGACAGGGAGAGGGCGCGAGACAGGGACAGAGTGCGAGACAGGGAAAGGGAGCGGGAGCGGGATAGGGACAGAGTGCGTGAGAGGGAGTGGGAGCGGGACAGGGACAGGGACAGGGAGGGAGGGAGGGACGGGGAGCGGGAGCGGGACAAAAGGAGAGGGGGAGAGAAAGGGAGAGAGGAAGAGCGCGAGCGCAGACGAAAGCAGGACAAGGCTACTCGACAGGGAGACCAAGACCAACGTCGAACCACTAGCCACGCAATGACCAAGTCACCGCCTATCGAGAAAGCGGACTCTGGTTCTCTCTCCGGACGGCCTGGACGGGCCCGTAGCCTCGATAGCCCACAACGACCGCTAGTCCAGCCTCTGATATTCACTCTGCAGGACGAGCCTCCACATCACCGTAAGAACGACGATCGATCGCGGGATTCTGTATATCAGTCCAAGTCTCCGCGCCCCGGACCGAGCTCAATCGTGACAGTTGCGCGTGTTGACCACCTGCCGTCTGTGTCCGCCCGGCCAACATCTGAGTTGACTTCGGCAGCTGATATGAATGCCCTTAAAGCTCGCGAAGTTTGGGAGATGGACCGGCTATGGAAGGGAAGGAGCATGTTTCAAGGACAGCCCGAGACAGGTGTGATTGCCTCACCATCGAATAACGAGACGGCAAGAGATGCCTTCTCAATACAGGGTTTCGCCCACGGATCGAGTCACACGTCATATGTCGTGCAACCATTACAAGCGCACCCTATACCAGCCAGCGTGTTTTATGCTAACATGCCAGCCGCTCCACCCCCCATCATCTATGCCGCTGCTTCTCCATACGGACAACCTCATCCACCGCCTTCGAGGGACTACACCGCATATCGATCACCGCCCAACACTTTTACATTTCCCTCCAAGATGCCTTCGGTGGACCCTCCAAGTCGCCCTAATCCTTTGCCTGCTCCTCCGCGCGAATCAAGTTATCAACCTGCCCGTTTACCAGTCCTGGCAGACAGAAGCAGTGGATCTGCTTCAGAATACTGGGGAAACTATACTCACTCGCCGTGATACTCATGATATACCCGCTTCATTTTCGCCGTTTGCACCATGGATGCAGCATTTCAATTTCACGTTCACTTAGATTCACGTACACTCACGACATTACTAGGCCAACCTCTTCATTCATTTCAATGCTCTTTTTTTTTCCTCGGGGAGTTGCTTGCATTGTTATTGTTGCTTTCGTTTCATCTTTATTCCACCTTGGACCAACAGCTCACTCCAAAACTCTAGAGCGACAGCATAATGAGACCCATATCCGCACAGGTAGTACAGCAACGAAATTTCGTTTACTAGGCACCCACTGTAGACGTACGGTTCATATGACAAATGTTCAAACGTTCACGAGTTACTTAAAAGACATGATCTAGACCCGTGAACAGAGTTGTTTGTCAGAAGATAAAATCAATCCAGTACGAGTACAAAGTTTCCACATGAATGATAATACAAAATATGTGAATCATGCCCATGATGGTTAACCACGTTGAAATAGATGGATCGCAGAATGGGTATTGTTACGAGAAAAAGCAAGACGAGATATGCTAGCAGTATGTTTGCACCAAAAAAAAGCAATTGTCATGACGAGTACGCACGATAATCTAGGGGAAACTCTGGGGCGGGATAATCATCCCAGTGATGTTCACCACCATCGAGGAAGCGACGCAGCCTAGCGACTTGTGACGAGAGATACATGAGGATGATCTGCATCTTGATGTCCAACTTGAGTTTCAGTATCTCTTCGCACGTTCGCAACGCTTGAGCCCGTGTCGCTACAAACATGTTGCCCGAGAAGCCAAGCTCTTTGAGACTATCAATCATTTCACCAAACTCTGAGCACCAGGCAAGAACGCCAAGCTGTTGAAGATGATTAATCTCGAGCCAATTGTTTCTTGTTGTGGAATACAGACCTGGCCGTATTGTTTGAACCGTCCATATAACACGTTTGGGGCCGCCTTGAGAGCAAAGTCGAATGCCTCATTCTGTTTAATGACCTCGTCGTTCGGTATGAAGGGCTGAACAACTGGTGGTGGCTGAAAGAAGAGTCAGTGCAGGACGTCCAAAGAACGTGATCCTTTACCTCGGGTCGTGGAGGAGGCTCTTGGAACCATTGGTGCCCAGAGTAATCAACTTCACCGCCGAAATCGACGACGTCTTGGTTCTTCCCTACGTAGTCCATTGCAGGTTGCGAAAAGGAGTCGAGTAAACCGGTCTGGAAGAAGAATGCCTCGACGAGTAGCGCTAGATCTTTGGGGAGTGGCGACTGTTTGGATAATGGAGAATCGCGTTGTTTGGAAGGTATGAAAACAGTTCGGTGACCAGAATTTTCACTGGAATCGAGTGCATGAGAATGAAGTCAGACAAAGGTGTGAAAACGTACCGGGTGAGGGGGGAAGGAGGTGCTTTAACAAGGTGGAATTTTGTACCGTTGGGTAAGTGGGCACGAACGGAGCGATCCTGTCAGGAATTGGTATGGAGCAGCGTGTCTGAGCGTGAGAATTACCTTGAATGCTGGGTTCAGAGATGTCCTGGATCCTTTAAAAGAAGGTTGACGGTGAGTTCGAGGGCTAGATGTGCGAGATTTCTTGAGTCTTGTAATAGATTGTCGGTGGCGCTCAACGGAGATCTGACTAATGCTTGATAACCGACGACGGAACTGCGGCGAAGGTGATGGAAGGGCCGAGGCAAATGCAGTGGTCGGCGTGGTACTTGATACGGGGGAATAAAGGGTGCTTTCAAGTGGTGTGGGCGATGTGACAAACGATCCAGTGTCTGAATCGGGGCTCTCCGGAGAAACGTTTGTGCGGAGGGGATGCAATATTGGCCTGGTAGGGGAGGGCGGTGGCTGGCGTGATTGAGGAGAGGCAGGAGTGCGCGGCGGGGGGATGGGCAATGGGTGAGGTGAGTCGGGAGCAAAAAGCGCAGATGGATAAAATGTGGTGATCTCTGGGAACCTGAGATGCGAGTCGCTGAGGGCAGAGATACGCGAGGGAGGGAATGTCGCAGATATCTCGGACGGATCCAAATGGTTCACGTTCCGACTGAGCCAAGAAGGGGAGGGGGGGAGGAATGACGACCTTGCAGAGGAGTTTACAAACGAACTCCTTACTAGCGAGGAGGGGGAGGCGGTGAGCTCTGAGGGATTGACAAGCTGGTAGTGCGCGACAGGAGACACGTCACGACCGAGTCCGGCAGGGGCTGAGTGCTTCCTCCTGAGGGGGGGTGGTATAGGAATGGGAGTAGGGGAGGATTCTTCGGGCAAGGAAGATATAGAAGCGGGTGGCGATGAGTCGCTTTCGGTGTTGGCAGCGGCGAGAGAAGGAGAAGAGGACCGAGGAGGGTCTGGCAGGGGGGGTACGGGTGGGATGGGAGGATCTGTGGATGTAGAGTTGGAGTCAAAGTCGCGTTTGTGGTGCCAGCGTTTCCTGCTCCTGATCGTGTCGACGGAGGAAGCGTCGACGGGATGGGAAGCAAACGAATCACGAAGGATTTGTGAAAGGGACTTGAAGCGCTTGAGAGAGCCGGTAAATCTGTGGGCCTGTTTTTTGGACGGTTGGACTGCGGGGCCAGGCTCTTCAAGTATGGCACTGCCACCCGTGGATGGTTCGGGCGGGGTGGAAGTGGAAGCAACTGGCGGAGTTGGTATGTGTGTGGGTGGTTTCGGAAACGCGAGACAAAGGTCTTCGTCGGTTGCGGTGCGGGTGCGGGACGAGGAGGCCCTGCTGTCTGTGAAAGAAGAGAGGTGGATGGAAGCCTTGGAGATATTTTTGAGACGGAAGAAGGAGGATTTTGCACGAGAGGAGGAGGACTCGGCGGGGGTGTCGTCGGGGGGGATGTCGTCGGATGCGACGAGCTCAAAGTCGGCGTCGGTGGTGTGCTGGGGATGTTTCTTAGCGAAGAGGGGAAATGCGCGGGCGAGGAGGCGGGAGGGATCAAAGGAGTGCGTCGAGCTGCGCAGGGAGCCACGAAGGCCGCGCGGTAGCTTCGACTGCAGAAAGTTGTGCGCGGACGTTGTGTGTCGTCAAGTCCTCGAGATGCGGACTTGTCAAAGGAGGGGACGATCCACTGGCCTCGTCCTTTGAACCTCGTACTGCGTGACCGGGGCGTGTCCAGCTGCTCGTGAGCCTCGTGTATTCCATCCCCCATCACGTAAATTTACATTCATCTACACCTCCTCCTCCTCGCCCCCTCCCACCGTTATCAGCCTTCCTACGATCGGCACTCCCTCAAGACCCTTCCTCGCCCTCCTCACCCCTCGCTTCGACCACCGCAGCACATGCCCGCTCGCGACACCCCCACCCATCAATCCCGCCAGCAAAACAACCACAGAGAAATCCCCTCCCCTGGCATACAACGTGCGGCTCTCCTCCACCGGGTACCGCACTCCAACCGTTCTCATCCATGACCCACCACCGCTCTGCATCGGCTCTTCAATCCCTCCTCCGCCAATCCCACTGATCCCTGTCGGACCTCCGTCACACCACAACACCATGCTCCCGAGTTCGTTTGCCCTGGTTTTTGCCTGCTCCCACATCGCCAACCCAACAGTAGTATCCCAAGTGCGCGCCGGCCCCAGAATGAGCGTCGGACGCGCGTTCAGATCGGCGAACACACTTGGCGATGTAAAGTCCAAGCATATCGATGACGTGACAAGAATCGGCCGCGTATGGTTGGCCCCTGGAGCCCACTCGGGCTTAGTTATTCCACTAGGATTTTTAAGCTGCCAGCGAGTAATCACAGGTGGATCGACCGATGGTATCTTTGAAAACGACTCTGTGACTTTATTCCATTGTTAGAGGAAGATCAGTCATCAAAGAAATGACACCTCACATGGAACGAGATTGCGTTTATAATACTGAATTACTTCGTCTCCTCGTTTTTGATCCTTGTGAACGAGGGCAAAGCCATTCCTTGTGTGTGCCGGATCGCCCACGACATACTCATCAAAGGATACACCAATGAGTGCGGGGAGCCTCAACTCTCGAATCTTGGTAAATGTGTCTTCGCGTTCCTTCTCCGAATTGAAGACAACAGCGCTTTCAGGCCAGACAATAACATTTGCCGCATTCATCTTCGCTGTTTCGCTTATAAAGTCCTCTAGGCCGGCACGTCGTCCATTGAACGGATCGGGCAAGACGCAACCAACCGTTAGCGGCGTATGAGTTGTAATATCCCCACGAGGGGATGGAATGTGGAGTGCGACAGAAGGGAACGTGAAGGCAAGGAGTATCGTTACGAGTGATAACAACGCTGTAGACCTGGAAGAAAGAGAGAGCGTTTGATCGTTGTCCACATCCGATGGTTCGTATTCCGGAAACCCCATTAGCCACCGAGCCACAAGCTCAGAACATACCACGGCCCACGCTGCAACAATCCAATCGATGCCGGCTGGGCCAGTGAAGGAGAGCAGCCAGCTATACGAAGAGGGCACAGGAGTTGGCCACCAGTTGAGTAAACGACCGACAGGGGATATGCGGGAAGTGATACTCCAACATGTCGCCCATAGCACAGGAAAGAGTGTGAATTTGGCCCAATCAGTCTTTACCCGACCCTTGAGGCGGATGTCGAGGTAGATTGAAAACACCACGATCATGTACGTTGCTCCTGATAACAGAATGACTGCCACTAGAGACTCTGTCGGACTGGAAAGTGCGCTGGCTGCCCCTCTCCAATGGGCGAGAGCGGAGCCAGCTGTAACAGAGATCCATGAACAAAGAAAGTCCCGCCCTCGAGTCTGACGGCGAGCAATTCTTTGGCCATGTATCATTAGGGTGGACAAAAGAAGGATCAGGGGAACAAAACTAGGCAACGGGCCCAAAGCCAAGGCGGCAAGTCCAAATTCCCCTGCTGAAAAGAAGGGTGTAGGGTGTCGATTGAGTATTAGCGCTTGTAATGAGGAAGTCATCGTGGCGGTCACGTAAAAAGACGACCAAGATATTTGTAGGCAGTGTCATTTTGGGGTTGTTTATCGATCAGCCCAAATTTACGCAGCCAAGTACGCTAAGAGGTGGAGTAACAGCTAGTAAAAGTTTCGCCCCATCCAGTGAAATGGATTGAAACCAGCGCTGGAGTGTGAACAATGCCGAGAGTAAACGCGAGGTCTAACAAAACATTTATCAATTTCCTTTCTTTTCAATGTTTTACCGACCAAGATGTAATCACCCGGCGGTAGTGTCCTCCAAGATGCTGACTATCCTGTCGGTTCCTGATTCTGCACTGGTGGTTGATGCTCCATAGCTGAGGCAAACGGATCCCCCGCATCCATCAGCGAACCGCCAAGCAACGCGTTCGCGTTGTTCAGCTGACCAAGGCCATGCACGCCTTCGTAAGGACCATCCGGACCAAGAACACTCATGTCCAGCCCCCCGACGTCCTCTTGGTTAGCATTCCCATGTATGCCAACGTCAACATTTATACCTGCTTCCAAAGCTTTGAAAGATGCGTCTAGTATGTCTCCTCGTCGACGGTCAGTATAGATTCAGCCTGCTGGAGTGATAGGGCCGGAGGTGCAAGCGAAGAAGGCTTCGCTTGAAGAGCTTCCTGATTCACAAAGTTGGTCTCTGCCAGGTTATGGGTAGCATCGAGCGCGACGGATGGTGCTGGCTCATCCTGGTCCATGTCTTCGTCGCCCTCCACAACTTCCGGTTCGTCTGGGAGAGGAGCGAGAGGTTCATCAGTTTCTTCCTCGTCATCGCTGAATTGCTTGCAGAGATCCACGGTTATGAGTCGCCCTATGCGTCAGTTTGCAGGACTGAGGAACATACCTGCTTCTTGTCCGTTTTCACCCACTTGTATATCCTCATGGCCGGGCTCGATGCGTTGTCTGGAGTAACCCATGCTTTCTCCCAGCACACGACAGGTTGCATCAGCTGTCGTCTAGCAGCCTCTGTCGTGGCAAGGCGCACCCCAATTCTTCGTCTGGTCGCCATTGCCTAGTATTGTAAAGAAAAGAAGTCGTTGGACCCCCGACACCGGTTAGCAGAACTAGACTAGACTACTCTATACGACAGGTATCTACCCAAACCCAAAGCGTGATTGTGCTACAGTCGACGTTTCACCTGGCTGTTCGGCCCAGCGCAAGACGTCTTCGATAGTCACAACTGGCGACGTGGACTGATGGGGGCTAAATCAATGTCTCGGATGACTCATGGTTGAAACGGGACGGACCTGTCCTCGTTGGCTCGTATCTGGTGCAGTGTAGTGAGAATCAGCGTCGAGAGCCGCAGCACGCAGCACCGAAAGTCGTGCTTCGAGCTCGTCGCATTTACTGAACAAACGCATTCATTAGAAGGAACGACATGGTGAGACTGGAGAGGTATCGAACGCATGAATGGCAGTTGTCTCCTCACGACGGAGCTCCAGCTGGCGTTGCATCATGCTCTCGAGATTCCCTCTCGCCTAGAGTGACACATATGTATTCTGCAGGGACAGTACACCAGACAAACCGACCTGGACCGGACGCAAATCATTTGCGGCTGCCATCAGATTCTGGGCAAGCACGGTGATCCATTCTACGTGCCGCTGCCATTCTGGAGGTACGGAAGAGGATGGAGGCGGAGGTGGGGCGAGGATGGCGCCTGTGAGATTGGAGTACGTGACAAGAACGGAGCGAAGGATAGACAGTAACGCAGGACGGCGATCTAATGCTGTGGTGAGAAGATAAGTAGCGTGTTGAAGCTCCAGCTCACCTACACTCGGATCGGCTGGATACAGCTGATGTCCACCTAATTCGGCCAGGGAGGGAATGGACTCCTTGACCTTGTGGACGGTGTCAGAGACTGTTGGCACGAGCAAGGACAGGTCGTACAAACCACGTATCGCCAAAGACATTGTAGTGTCCGTCTTCAAGGATCCAGTCGACGCGAGGTTTCTCAAGTCGCGTGAGGGGCCATGGAGGTACATCAGACTGGTCAGTCAGGATGTCGTGCTGGTTGGTAGTGGTGATATCGACGTCTTGGGCCTTGACACGCTCCTTGAGCAGCTCGAAAAGTGCCAGGTTGTGTTGTGTATAGTTCGTATAGTGGGAAGGGGGAGATGGAAAGGGATTCCTCAGTTCCGTCTCCTCTTCCTCCCCCATCGTCGTGGTTGTAAGAAGTGTTTGTTTGGTGACAGTGTCTGTTGTCTTCCTCTCACCATTATGGTGCGCCGCATCGCGTCCCAAGTGCACAGGCAAGTCTCCCGTCTCATGCGAGCAAGCTACGTTCGCGAAGAGCCTCTCTGGTACCAGGCGGTCCTGCAACATCCTCCCCTCCCCCTCCCATCCCGCGCGCCTCCCATTCAAGCCCTCGAGGCTGAAAACTACTCACGCAGCCCATCCATTCCCAATCCTCGCCCCCCGAAGATGCGGCCTCTGACCATCAAGTACTTGGAAGACAGGCTTCGAACCCAGTTCTTCAAAGATCACCCGTTTGAAGCGTTCAGGCCAATCTCCATCGTAGAGGGTCAGGTCGTCGAGCCAGAGCATCCAGTCAAAGGGAAAGATTGGACGAGGCTGAGCCAGCGAACCAAGAACCCAACGGCAGAAGAGTAGGCAACCCTTTGCGTACCCGCCTGTCTTTCTCTGATTCCAGTGTCTAGCGCAGTTCTTTTCGCTGCCAACCTCCACAAACACCACGCAGTGTCACTCACTGTTGCTTACACCCGCGCAGTCGCAGAATTTCGTGCCCTTTGCGCCGAGTATGACATCGCAAACACATTTGCTCGCATGGAAGCCGAGTCATATGGCGCCGTGTTCCCTTCCGAAATTAACCGCACATTCGAAAAAGAGGACAAGGTATACAAGTCCACCGATCGCAAAAAGGCGCTTGATGAGAGTGCCCTCCGCGCCCGCAAGCGTTGGCGTGCGATCCTCAACATCGACAGCGGCATGGGCAATACTTGGAGCCGAGGACAGGAATATGTACAACGTCAGAAAGATGGTGTGCGACCCTCACACCTCGTAGATGACCAGATCAGGCCGCCTTCTCCGAGCCCTTTGCCAGAGGAACAACTGTTTGGAACCAGATAGTCTAGGGTATTCGATTCAGGTCATCCTTTCAGAGTGCGTATGCTAGCAATACAAAAGGTTCCAGATTATGCTTTGACGCGTGACTGTGCAGCCAAGGCTGCATTCATCCCCATCCACGTCTTCTCTACCAGGCCTAATAGCCTCTGCATATCCGAACTCCAATCATTCATGACATCCTCTGCACTCCGCTTAGGTGTGAAATTTACGATCCCTGCTGGTCGGTCTATCCGTGCCCAGATAGTGTTGGAGACAACTAGCCGTGCCAGTGTCTCCTCTGTTTGTTGTGCTGTAAGATCAAGAAGAGCTGTCAGACGTGATAACCTAATTCCAGTATAATATTGCGAAACGACCCGGATGTTCTGAGTCATGGTCATTTCCAAGACAACCAAGATTACAGGGAAACACTCACATGTTCAATCACACGAGTGTGGAGGTCTTCCCATTGTGCAGCATTGGAAAATACGGGTGTTGTTCGCAGGAAAGGGCCATAAATGGATTCGATTCCGGGCCACCTCATCAACTCTCGGGTTACAAAAGACTTGACGAGATTACTAAAAAAAATTAGCAATATTCAAGGCTATCACTAATTTTCGTACAGGTGCAGCTCAAGTTTCTCCAGAGCGGGATTCGCAAACCAGTGGTGCAACATGTCCGACTGTTCATTGTTGTGGGGGGCAAGAACAATGTAATAGACAATGTGTTCGAGTGCCTATCTCCCCTGATCAGACGGATTCGACCAACAATTTCCACGTTTAAAGAGCTCACCGCGCGACTTTTACTCTCGTCGTCTTTTATCGACGGCGTGTCCCAAACTTTCTCATAGTGCTTCGCAACTTCCAAGTACGCTGTTTGATGTAGCGCTTGTTGAATCATCAAATCGTAAAACTTGAGCTTCAGGTCCTAGTTCAGCCGTGTCATTGAGCGCTTCAGATATCAGAATAAAATATTTCAGCCAACCTCATTCTCCTTTGCTTTGAGGAACGTCTCATTGACCTTGCGGCCACCAACCCTCGCCTTGACCCACTCTGGTTCCCCTCCCCCGACCGCATTCTCCTCCTCCCTTTTTCCTTTTCCTGAAGCTTCAGCATCCTTGAGACGTGCAAGCGCAATCAGTAACCGCATTTGCTCCAAAATGAATTCTGTCTTTTCTCTCCGCTCCATTGACGAATATGTCTCTACTTGGAGGTCAGCGAGTAGATCGGACGCCGTTTGGAGCGATTCCTTGATGACAGGCGGCTTTGCAGATGGAATTTTCGAGAGGCTTTCATGGTAGTGTGAGAGCAGGAGAGTCACGCGTGCACGGGGTGTCTCGAGGAAAATCTAATCGCACCACTCAGCCAGCAGCTAGGGAGAGTACGCGTTTCAGCATACCTTACCCTCAGTGACCGATCGCAGGGTCTCGACCAATTCCAGCCACTTTGCATCACCTTCGCGCTGTCTAATCTCTGCCAGCCACGCCATCGCCTGCTCCACCATGGCTTGTACGACGCCCTTGAGCTGGCCGTGTTTCTTGCTCAATATGTTGATGGTCGCGTTGAGCTGGACATAGTCCCGCGCACCATAGCATTGGTCTAGCGCAGTCTTGGCGAGACGCGTGGTCGACGGGAGATCGGACGCCTGTGATATCGATGAGAACGCTGAACGACGACCCATTGCAGACGCACGTTTCTCGTTTGCTTTTCTAGAACAAAAAGCTTGTCCAGGGCCTGTGAAAGCTTACCCGACTGGCAAGGATTGAGTGAACGGATGCAAGGGTGGACAAGATGGCGCACCACGGCGAGGGACTGTGTCACTGGTAGGAGGGCATCTACCTCTGGGGTAAAGTCTCTTTCTTGTTTCTTAACATCGGCCATTGCTAGTTGATAGTGCGACCGCGAATATGGCCGGTCGACGTGCACCGTGAAATGACGCGTCGCAAAGATATTTGGCACTGTTTGTTCTTTGCTGTCCGTCTCAATGTTTTCTGTCCTAGAATAGTATTCATGATAATAACCCTACAACAAGCGCCAGCACCCGTGTACTATATGAGTAAAAGCGTCCGTCGCAGAAGGAGAATTCATATACAAACAGGAGGAATGTTATCCGCCAGTACACTCGTCGTTGGTTGGGTCGAGCTCCATGGTATTCCTTGGAGCTCGTGTTTTTCATCACCATCCTTTTTGGGGGCATGGAGCATAGAAAGTGACTTGTCGAGCATATGCTTAGGAAGTGTAAATGGGTATGTAAGGAAAACGCGGCATGCGAGGGCGAGCAGCCCGGTGAGCATAGCAGGGAGAACGGAAGGGATCGCATGGAAGTCGCCATATTTTTGAAAGAGGTGTGCAGTGTCGTCAAAAGTGGTCTCCAGGGATTCTGGGGGTGTTGTCGCGTCGACTTCGCAGTCTGCCATCACAGGTCCGACACCAACAGACTGGTCAGCTACTTCTGGTGTTGCGTCAACCGCCATCTCGACAGACGATGGCGTCGCGTCTACAAAGACAGACAACAGATCGGGCTTGATTTGGACCATCCGATCAACAAGAGACGGTGCTGACTGAGTTCCTTGTTCCAAGGTCTTGGGTCTAACGTGAGCAAACTTGTTGACGTACGTCTTTTTAATGGTAGCATCGACACCTTGTTCCTTGGTAGGTTTTTTGGCTTCTTGTCCAAGAGACTTGCCCCTTTCCGTGAGACGCACGCTCTGTAGATGCGGCAACCAGTCCGATACCTTCTGCCATCTCTGAGCGTTGGCTTCCACATAGCCCGGACGGTTCTTTTCATGGAACCACTTCAGCGACTCGAGGTAGGGTGCAAGGTGACTGAGAAGAATGGTGGTGTGAAGAGGGTCGTTGACGGTGGAGTGGCCCACGTGAAGGCGAAGAAGGGACCTCGAGGAAACCTCGAGGATGCACAGCGTCTCCGCGGAGCTTGGGCGCGCGTCGAGCACGAGTGCGAGGTTCTGCAGCCGCTTGCAGTTTTGTGTGAGAGTCGCGACACCTTCCAAACTAAGGTTAGGCCCCGATGAACCCGTAAAACGAGCCATGGGACATAACCGCAGCGTCTCAATGTTGGGACATGCTTTGGAAATGTAACGCAGGTCTTCGTTGAAGAAGAGAGTCGACTCTGGAAGATCTATCTCAAGGCGGACGATGGCAGGAAGAGTGGAAAGATATTGGAGTGGGAGGTGGCGAGAGGGTTGGTCCGCAGCTGCACGAGACGTCGCCCGAACAAGCTCTGTAAACCGAGATGCACCGGTTGCACTGATCCGTAGGGAAAGGAGCGTCCGACTGAATCGCTCGCATATCAAGACTGAGAGATCTTGCCAGTCGGCCATGTCAGGGGGATCTTCAATGACGAGCTCAAGACAAGTGAGCTCGCTCGTGAGGTGCTTCAGGAACACGGCAATGTTTGCAACTTCACCAGTTAATTGAAGGGTCCGAAGATCCGTGAATACGCCCCCAGTGCGCAAGTCGCCTGTAAGGCGAAGTGACGACTTTTTAATCTCCGTAAAGTCTATCTCGTCACCAGAGAAAACGCCACTGTCGGATGAAGCATCACTAGGTGTCGCTGCGCCGGAGGAGATAATGTCATCAAAGAAACCCTCGACGGCAATGATTGATCTTCCAGTGAGGTCCAATTCGAGGGTGTGAAGAGCAGGTAAAGAAGCGGCCCACTGTCCAACTTGCGACGACAAAGCTCCAGGTGCAACCAAAGCTAGCTTTTCGAGCGTGTTCTGTGACCGTACAAGATCCGTGAAAGTTTCAGGAAGGCTGGTGGGTGAGGTGAACGAGAAGGCCGTAAGCTGGGTCTGACTGCAAACATTGACGAGATAGGTGCTAAGCTGTGGAATTCTAGCGCCGACTTCCAAGATCAAGTTTTGCAGTTCGGGATTCAGGAAGAGTGTGGAACGTTCCAATCCGGCCGCGGTGTCTACCCTCCATATGAGCGTCTGCAAGTGGGGCAAGATGTAGGGTACAGGGCGATTTTCCGCAACGATTGCGAAGACGGAAGGCGAGACACTCGGAGATGACTCGATGTATGCAATGCGGCGGACACGTTCGCCGTATGCGAGGACTCTGTCCCAATCCTCAGCGTTTGGCACCTTGGCCTGTGTGGGTTTGTTAACAATGCACAGCAGAACAGTACTCGTTGAAAGCAGACACTTACCAAACCAAGGCCGGGGCGGCGGGTTCTCTTCATGATATTGTTAGGAAACAACGAGACGAGCGGCAGAAGCGAATCAAGCTCTCTCCAAAGTACACTCAGTGCAGGCTCGCACATTGCCTTGCATGTGCGTGCCAATCGGGACATGGAACGGCGTCCATTGGGCGACTCGATAATGGTATCGAGAACCTTCTTCGCGGCATCCGGGTCGCGGAATAGAGTAGGGAACATGGTCTGGTTGTAACGAAATAGCAGCAGGGAGACAATCACAAGCAAAAGTTGCTACGGTCGAATGGTCAAGAGTCGAAGAACGAGGATTTGGGAACACGGGTCAGCAGATTAAATAGTGGATGGTGCCCTTCACTGCTCACGCCGTGCAGTCTTCCAGGTGGCTCTCATCACTGACTTGCGGATGCGGGCTGGTTGGGTTGACCAATAGTGTGAGGAATGAAGCGATTAAACAGGCGAGCCACGCTCCCTGCTTGAAGCACGGAGGTCCGACCACACGCGTAAGGGGTGTGGCCCGACTGTGTAATCAAGGTGAGAAAACACGTTCATCCACAGCGACTAGTATCGGGCCACATATTCCAAGATCACTCACCCAGCCATCCTGGAGCGGTGTGGTATAGCCTTGGATTTGACGGGCTTCTTCACCGTCTGACACTGCAAGATGTTGTTTACTAGCGGCACGTGGGAAGCACAATCGCCGATCGCTTGTTAGACCTTGTATTTCATGGCAAGCAAAGCGGCGTAAAACCATGGATATGAAAGCACTGCAAAGTGAAAGCACAGGAGCCTAGTATAACCACATACAGTGCGCAAAGTTACAGCTCCCCGACATCCCAGGGAACGGGTTCACCTTCCCAGTCGTCTTCGGTCTCTACGTCCCCATAGGTGGCATCACCTGTCTCGCCAGCATCCCAAACGTCCCCACCTCTAGAGGGGTCGTAGTGTCCGACACGCTCACCATACAGTAGACCACGGACGACACGTTCCTCCATGCTATTCTGGCTTCGCGATGGTGAAATTGCCAGCACGCGGCGGAGTTTATCAGGCAAGTCAACATTGGGCGTGCTCGACGCGTGATGATTTGCATCAATCCGTCGCTTGGGGGCTGGATCGTGGTTGCGGGCACCGAAATGCGATAATGGATCCCACTCGAGGTCGTCGGCGTGTTGGCGAGAGCGCTTGTCCAGATTCAAACCGACTGTCGTTACTTTGGGCATGTCGTCTGAGCTGTCCGTTCCTTGGTCGCTCTCCTCGTGCTCGACTCTCGATTTTTTTCGACTCGCCATAGTTTTTGCCTTTGGCTTTCCAGGATCCCGATTGACTGCGTCTTGCGGAGGTGGAGATGGGGGGATCAAGGGACATTGCAAGTGCAGCGGAGTGCTAGGACCTCTGCGCTCATAGGCGAGGTCACCACTATCCAGGGTACGTTTAAGCGACGATCGCAGTTGTGAGGCCTGAGGAACGATAGGTGGAACAGTGGGCCCGCGTGATGTTGCGAGGGAGCGATCATTTGTGGGGAATAACTTGGCTTGAGTGCGCCTGACTCGATGTTCCAGGCGGGAGATGACGCCTTTGGATGTGAAGTCATGTCGAGGCTTTAGAAGGTCAGCGGGGGGTCGTGAAGAGCTGGGGTCGGGTGGAGAGTCAAATTGTGGGGCTGACGAGCTAGCGAGTTTGGTGGGAATGGAGAGGGAAGGAAGGGCATCGTCGAACAACAGTTTGAAGGATTTGCCACCTACAGGGGCCTTTACGGGAGAATCTGTGAGGAAAGACGTAGTGGAGTCGCAGTGCGGTAGTTCTTGGTCGGCTTCGTAGTCGCCATCTGAGGAGTCTTGGTCCAATTTGGGGAAGGGCGGGGGGGCCTGTGAGCGGATACGCTGGCGCTTTGGTTTGCTGGGAGAGGGAGAGACAGGTTCGCCACGTAAACGTTTTCGCGCACGCGAGAGAGCCGCTGTGGATTTGGGAAGATCATGTGAAGAAGACGCGGTCGGGGGGGACACTGCGCGCGACGGGCGGCGGGGCTTGGTGGGCGTCGCGAATGGGTTCTGGCGCGGCGGGGGGTTCTTGACG
>JBBPTX010000276.1:1301-38634 GCA_038094595.1 Pulveroboletus aff. annulatus
GTTGCCGGGCAGCGGCTTCGGCGAGCACGGGCTCCGATGGATAGCCCGATCGAAAGTACGTGCGATGTTGTGGTACAGAATAGGCGATGCGCATATGACTTGTAACCAACTTGACTTGGATGTCATTGAAGAGCGAACGAAGAGGCTCAAAATCGAAGGCCAGCAGAACGTCCAGAATCGCGGCACATGCGGTTTCCTTCAAGGCTGTAAAGCGCTCATTGATATGATGGTCACTGAGAAGCTTCATTCGTGCTAGGCTGATAAAGTCCGCGGTGCTATTTACGAGTTTACCCCCACGAAGGTCTTCAGAAGGTCGCAAGGACCACCAACTGGAAATGAATAAAATAACAACATAAACATCAATACATTGAAGAGCGGGGGAGACGTACAGTGGGCGGCCCCACTTTGCCATATAGTGTACCTTGGAGAGATCCTGGACGTGTAACACTCCAGGCTTGACAATCAGATTGGGCGTACAATCAAGTGCAGTTTCCGTGATAGGAGCCAACATTCTTTCGGGCCCCTTGGCACGCTCGGACGGGACTGCATTACTAGAAGGCGCAAGAAGACGCAGCGATGATTGTGTTGAGAGAAGCAGGCAAAACAATGGCCGACCGGAGAGATCAGCGATTGCTGAGGTCAAACTAGCAAGTAATGGTGGGTTTGGATCGTCTAGTTCATGGGCCTCATCGATGTAAATGACCACCTTGATATCGGTGGGCTTTGTGTCCTCGCTAGACTCGCCGCCATTTTTAGACCTCTTGCGCTTTCCAGGCTTTGCAGACTCCTCATCCTCTCCAGGCCCAACCTGGACAGGCTCTGTAGTCCGACAATGTCGATCCAGCTCGGAAATCAGACCATCTAGTGCTGTCGAGGCATCGGCAGACGGTCCAATTTTCTGAGATTCGGACTGACAAGGGACGAATCCTATCAGTTCAATTAGCCATCATCGATCACGATCCGGCGTACGTTACACATCTCCACCGTATGTCGGTACAATGAGATACGATTTGTGTTCTCGTTCAAATGCTGCCGCCACGCACTTGCAAACTCTGCTCGAGTTAACTGACCGGGATTGCCGAGTTTTGAGATCTCCTGAGTTGCGTGGATGAACAGGCACCTCAAAAAGGTCACATAATAGGCCCTGCAATCTTCATCCTTTGTCGGCGCATTTTTCACCAGATAGGTGTACAACACCTCGTCCCGTGGCGGGTATGACATCCCTAAACTCGAATTAGTGAAATAAGACATGTTGCGAAGCAAATGGATGTACTCAGCCCGTTATGGCCACGGATGTTAATGGGAAGGGTGAATACTAATTTGGCTTGCTCATCTACCATCCGAGACTTGCCTGTTCCAGAACTCTGTACAATAGCGCATATGTTCGCGTACGGCAGTTGTTTATACATGTTGTTGATGTTCTGAAACAAAACGCTGTGGTAGTTTCCCTTGAATGGTACATTCCAAGCGGCTGCCAGGGCTATGAAAAAACGGTCCGTCATTCAATCTTTCCATCATTCCAAATGCTTACCCTCCTCAGAAAATTTTTTCGTCTGTGAGTCAAGCCTCACAGGCGAACTGCTAGATTGGGAGGATGGAGGTGCCTGTAGGAAGTCTAGGAGAACAAAATGACGATCAGTTAGAGAACGAGTTCAAGTCGACGGTACACTCACCCAAATCGAGCACATTTCGGTATGACTGGGCTTGCCAGGCATCGGAAAGCTTTTCTATTAAATCTTGCCTCTCCAACGCACGCACGTAGTTTTGGGGGTGTAAGAACCCATCCGAGTGACGCACGATGGCTTGAAGCAGTAGGGTAAAAATCGCTACAGGAGGGAGCGAGTCGCTAGGTCTCAATGTGGAAACCGTAGGATCGTTGTTGATCCGATTGTCAATTTCCACGTATTCTTCTTCGGTGAGTTTTCGACGTTCGCCGTGGTGGGTGTCAGACATGAGGGTGTCGGACATGGTCACGTTGCCGTTGCTCGAGGCGTGCGTGAAGTTGGGTGTAAGTTCACCTCGAAGTCTTCCACTGCGCAGCCGCGGCTAACATTTTCGGAGACTGAATTTTGGTAACTCCGACACCTCCCTCTGATACATAGTATGGAGCTACATATCATAGTAGCCTCTGGCCAATAAACGTTAATGAATAACAAGCAAATCTGGTCGCTCGGCAGAAAAATGATACTGGCTGGTTCCTTGGCCACTTCAAGTTGTTCACTAATCATCACGGCCGGCCAGCTGGGCAGCTCCACTCGGCTGCAGATTATTACGTTGACATTATTCGAGTCTTTCCATATTTGAAGGCCGAATTGGACGAAGCTTCAAGTTGGACCCGCTCTACGACAGTTGTTGCACTGCAAACTTGGAGTGAGGTTGTTGGGACTTCCGGAGGTATTTTTCATGATGGCCTCCTTCTTTCGGATGTACAAGTTTGTCAAAGCTTCCTCCTACCCATTCAACCGCCGGCGTTTGCTCACGCCAAAGTTGTAGTGCAGCCTTAATTCAACGACCCATGATCGCGCAGTCCGTGACTGCCGCCTTTTTATTTGGTGCAGGCGATATCATCGCACAGCAAGCCATCGAACGTCGAGGAAAAAACCATGACGTGCGTTGTTGTCACTGTATTTGAATGAGCCTAAAGTGGATTAACGATTCGCTCAGCTCATGCGAACTACCCGGCTGACATTTTATGGAGGTGACGTCCACCGTTACTCTGAAGGTGATTCGTAATACTAAATGCCCGACAGGTGCTCTCTTTGGTCCTGCGCTCACAAAATGGTACCAGCTTCTCAACCGTATCAAGTTCGCCAGCCCGATGAGGGGCGTGATATATCGTGTACATACGCCTTGCCTGGCATTGTCCTTGATGAAGCTAACAAATATCGGATCAGGTGTGGCTCGATCAAGCTCTGCTGACCCCAGGTAATCTGAAGCCTATCGCCATCGCGTCGTTGTATTTATAGATTGTTTTCCAGTTGCCGTTGGATTTTTCTTCGGAACGATGAGCATCTTGGAAGGCAAAGGTGTATCCGGTGCGGTAGATCGTATCAGCGACGTAAGCTATCTTCCAGTTTTCCTTTTCCCCATCTTATCCTGCATTCATTGTTTTCAGAACTACCAGTCAACGTTGATTCGTAACTGGTAAGGAAAATTCATTGTATCCGAGTACCTTCTCTCACTCCAATGTTCTAGGGCGGTATTCATTCCAACACAGATCGCCAACTTTTCGATCGTGCCCCATCATCTTCGTTTTGGGGTTGTTAGCCTTGTCAGCCTGTTTTGGAGTAGGTAGTCCAATGTGTGGAGATGCCTTTCTTACTGCGCTTCCAACAGATACCTATCTCAGCGCTGTAAACGCTCATGCACCCCAAGAACACAGCGTCGAGCACACAGATTGATTCTGCATTGGCGAGGCGCGCAAATATCGCAGCACTGTACATCTCCTAGAGCATCATGAAATCGAAGATACCTGCTTTTTGCAACATTTACCTTTGCCATGCTGAACGGTTATTTTCTCAAATTATATCTGCTAGTTTTGACCATACATGGCATACATGCAAAGACGATAACCACTTACGCAACTCTTCAACCAGGAGAGCGATCATCATCCCACGCAACCTGAGAATGTCGTGGACATCCGGTAAATCTTGTGCCCGAAGACCACTTGAGAGATCATTTCCTTATTGTCCATTGGATCCCTTCGCTTAACCGTTGGAGAGCAATGCGACTTACCTAAGTTCATGTGCGTTATGGGTCACTGAGAATATGCATCTATAACTTTACTGGGGTGGCGTTTCGTACCACGACCGCAGTACATGCTTCGAATAGGATAAGAGGGTCGTGGTAAATTCCTCAGGTTTACCCCGTGACGCGCTGTACGACTGATACGGTTGGCAGGTCCCTTACGTCGTTGCAACTCATAGTACCTGAACACCGGTCCAAGGTGCGATGTATGCTGAAACGCATAATTCCGAGTCATTGGGAGTCATTTCCACTCAAGAGCCGAAGCGCAACGGGATGATTCCGCGGAGCACCAGTGGGTGGAAAAACAAGTGGGCAGATTGGAAAACCCCTGATCCGGAGTATCGGTCGACGGGTGTATGCAAGTCTATCGAATCCGTGCTGTGTAGGGACGCGTGTGAGAGGGCCTGATGTTCCAGGCCCTCTGCGAACGCGCTACCGGGGCATGTTTGGATACCGGAGGCAATGTACCTCGACATGTTTCAATTTTAGCACAATCCGACGACGCACCGGTGCAGCGGTGAACACGGCGGCCGATGACACATATGTAAAGTCAATCCCATTTACCGTGTCCATCTCCCGCTTTGAAGTCAGGGTGTCATTCCCAGTTTGTCCCAAGTATCTCGATGCGCAAGCGAAGGGTGGGTCAGGAGGTGATTGTGGAGGGGTCGCATGCTCCCTAGCAGGGCGTTAGTAGAAAACTCCGAGTTTGCCGTTCGTTCAAGAGCCGCACTTAGTCGGATCTATTTGATTTCCCCTCTGTGCCTTCCAGACCTGGTGAATCGGGTGTCCTGTAAAAGAACAACAGTGGCGCCACAGCATTATGGGCACGTTGACAGTTTTGCAGGTATGATATAGCATATCTGCCACCACAAGTGAGGAAGGCATGTCAAAGGTGACCATGCAAGACACATGCCACTTGATGATGGACACTCGTGTGGGTGCGTGAAGGTGAACCTGTTCGGGCCTGCGCCTGGGTTTCTACATCTTTCGAAAGAGTTGTTAAGAGTGGCTCAAAGGATTTATTGCCCACCGAAAGTCGAACGCGAAACGTCTTTCAAGTCTCCCTTTGGCACAACTAAGCAGGACGGGGTTCGATATCAGGACCGTACCTTCCATACCTGGAGCTGGTAAAGAAACCATCCTGCACTGCAGTGCGGGCGTATTGACAGCTTTGGGGTGGTGAAGGCATATCGGCAATGTAGAACCATCTAGCTGTCACATCGATAAGTTATAGTAGGAAGGGCCTTCGTGCGAGGTACACTCGTTTTTATTCGAACTGCTCGCACAATAATTTGTGTCTACGCAGGATAGTACATGTTCTCTTAACGCTGTCTCTAAGATGCTTACAATTACAAAAGGATGACCGAGACAGTTATTTCTTCTTCACAGGCAAGGACTAGTGTAAAGTAGCGGGAAATAACCTGAGTTGAAAAGAGGAGCGCCGTTGAGTATTTAAACCCCAGGAAGCAGAAACAACGTACTAGCTTCAGGGGACTGGCGGTATCGTGTGGTGAGAAGGTACATACCACCTAGGCTCCTCTTCGGTGCCAAGAACCATCTTCCATATGGGCAGCCGGTCAGCTACTAGGGGTTTTTTCTTCGGATTCCAATTGTTCGCGATGGAGAGACACCAACTCCATCCATATGTAGTGTCTGACGGATCCCTGACCACGTGTTCCTGAAGTCCAGGTAGGTGGCCAATCAGGTACATGAAAGCAGCGCTTTCAAGCGAGCCTTTGCTCATGTCTGGGACCTCGAGATCATGGTCCCTCCCAAACTTGACCAGCCAATCATGCGTAACTTTGTAGCCGTAGACGCGATATGGGTGGGCGGGCTTCTTACTACGAGGTCTGGTAGACTTGGGTGCAGTGGAAGCACTAACACCTTCTGCGTTCAACCTGGAATATTTTCAGAATATGGAGGAAGCATCTTCACGAATACACACATGATGGGGGTGACAGGGATGGAGCGTGAATGAAGGCGTCCGTATCTTGTGCTTAAGTAGTTGTAGTCAAGTTGATTCAATGTTGCAAGCGGTGGCGATGCAACCCTTGAGTCGATGTGCGACTCGACTACTATCTTAGGCTATTATAGTCCGAGCCGCAAGTTCGTTCACTGGCAAGTACTGGCACTAGTGTACCGCTTGGTTGGAAATGCCTCCGATTGTTCTATTGAGATCTGTAGGTGGACCTATTGTTTCTATCCCTGACGCCCCGTTTCAACATGACAGTACTCCACTACCCCTTTGTTACATAAAGGGAAGAGGAAATAAATTCTGGCGAATGATTAATTTCTGCATTCACACTGGCAATCAACGTATAAAAGATGAGGGAATTTCGAATCCCAGATATACACACCATGCCCGACCGGACAACCTTTCGTCTTCCTGGTCATCATCTCAATCCCGCTGCGGAACGGAAATGCCTCCTGTCATTACTCGCTGCGTACAGCACGCAGTGGAACCCCCGCAACTTGGAAGCACCATGGTACGAACCGTGGTCGCAGATTTTTACAGACCTCGTGGCGAGATATCCTTCACTCTCCGTCGCCCCCCAGCCATATCTCTGGTACGATCCTACTTCTGGGCCTTACACACCCGGGCCCGAATATCTCTTGTCTACGGAAGACGAGGAGCTGGAGGAGTCAGAGGATTACGATCTTGATGTTGGAAATACGACGTTGGATTCCGTCGTCAGCATCTCCGTTCCATCCCATCGCAACCGCTCCAGAATCCCTGACTTTGCTATCACTCGCAAAGTCTCCTTCCTGCGACCGGATAACTCCAGCCAGATCATGCACCTCGATCGGAGGGTCACATACGTTGGCTACCCTTTGCTTGCAGAACTCAAAGCGTCCGGTGCTCGCTGTGGTGACATTCAAACCAGCCTGTTCGATGCTCTAGCCCCCATGACGCTGGCACGCAATCAGCTCTTGAAGCAAGCGTTCCACTTGTTCCAGATGTACCCTCACCAGGAATCTGTGATACTTATTGCCGTCACTGGTTTCTGGTGGTCCTATTATATTTTCCCTCGCACACTGTCACAGGAACTTGGCCCTGGCATTACGATTGATGATGATGAAGATGCGGTGGCAGACGAGATCGATTCAAGGTTACCCGGACAACATGGCATGCATAGTTTAATGGAGGTTTATCCATCGGACTTAGATGAGACACCAACTCGAGCTCTGCAAGAGCAACTATACGGATTTCCGCTCAGCGTGCTGCAGGACACTGCCACGTCTCCCGAGTTGTGTACACAGTTTCACACCGTGCTACCACAAGGCCAGATGAGGCTTCGTGAAAGCCATTGGTCGGACTACCTACTCTACGGTACTGCACTATCCAATCAAGTACTTAGCTTGATTCTTGATCGATTACATTCAATCGTCCATGTTCACTATGATGGGAGGCTGGGGTAAAAATTTTATGTGTATATGAACATGTACTTCTAGATCGATTGTTGATTGTTAAGAATGTCATCCCTTGCCACTCAAGGTCGTACTAGCAAGAGGGATGAATTGCCAGCCTGAGTGCGGCGAACCTGAGCTTCACTGAGAGAGTCCGCTGGGACACGACAGCCAAAAGTCAGATATGAACTTGTCTTATCAGAGATCAAAGAAAAGATCCGCTGACCATAATGTGGTGCTACAGTGCATGGAGGACGTGTTGACAGTTATAGGGCGAATTTCGCGCCGTCACCCATGAGCCATGTCCATCAATCATCAAAACGCAGATAAATCGATGGCTATCAGGTTCACCAGCGGTCGCAGCGAAACAGCTCCCATGAACACGTTGGTAGCTAGAATAGAACAACTAAGTAATACAACGCCCGAGACGAAGAATAGGTACCTGGAATAGAACAGCACGATGTTAGGAGAAGGAAAGAGGACAGGCGACGAGATTGCTACTATACACGGGTAATGACAAAGAAAGACCCGGGGAGTGTGTCGTCTCGTCATGACAATGGCAGCCAGACAAGATGTCGAAGAATGCTTACATGGTCATGTCCTGGTAAGCGAGTCGTATTTTCTGGACGTGAGACACGATGTTCATCGAGTATTATTTACGAAAAAGTCCCAGGACTTCATTCCATTCTATCGGACTCGGGTCAGCTGAGCAAGTTGCGGCGGGAGATGATTGAACGATACAGACCACGACGCTTGCAAGCCTTGGCCACGAATGGCCAGTTTACTATCCATCCCAAACTACTCGTAGACCTGACATACACTATTGACCATTTTGGGCATCAGTCGAAGAAAGGAAGTAGCTATGGGAATATTGCTGCCACTTACATTACCATCACAGGGAGAAAACCGGAGAGAATGATGCAAACGGCAGGGCAGCTGGTCGGCCAATCGAAACACGCACATAGTCTGTTCCCATTTTAATTTCGGTGTCAAAGAGAAACCTAAGAGCGAATGGTATATTTCACATGGCCGAATGTAGACAGCACGTCGTATCCTTGATGTGAACCGAGTGTCTTCTGTATCTGGAGCCCGTAAAGGAATCATCTTGTGCTACCGCAAGGCCAGATAAGGCTTTGTGAGAACCGTTGGTCGGACTACCTGCTCTATGGTACTGCACCATCCAATCAAGTACTTAGCCTGATCCTTGATCGATTGCATTCGATCGTACATGTTCACTATGACGGGAGGCTGGGGTAAATTTTTTCTTGTTTTATATAGGAACATGTACTTCTAGGTCGATGGTTGATTGTTAAGAATGTCATCTCTTGCACTCAAGGTCATACTAGTAAGAGGGATGAGTTGCCAGTGCGACGAACCAGCATTGTCTTCAAGTTCCTCGAGGCACTCTGAGCTTTACTGAGAATCCGTTGGGACACGACAGCTAAAGTCAGAATCGCTCGGAGGCTGTGTTCAGTTCAAATATATTTCTGTGCCTTCCAGACTCGGCAAACTTGTTTTGTCAGAGATTAAAGAAAAGATCCGCTGACCATGATGTGGCGCCACAGCATGGAGGGCGTGTTAGCAGTTATAGGGCGAGTTCCGCGCCGCCATCCATGAGTCATGTCCATCGATCATCAAAACTCGATGGCAGACAAACAAGATGCCGAAAAATGGCTATATGGTCATGTCCTAGTAAGCGAGTCATATTTGCTGGACATGAAACACGATGTTCATCGAGTATTACTCGCGAAAAGGCCCGGGACTCCGTTCCATTCTGTCGGACTCAGGTCAGCTGAGCAAGTTGCGGCGGGAGATGATTGAACGATATCGACCCCGAGGCTTGCGAGGGCCACGAATAGTCACGAGTTTACTATCCACCACAAACTATATGTAGATCTGACGTACAATACTGACCGTTTTGGCCATCAGACGAAGAATGGAAGTAGCTATTGGAATGTTGCTGCCTCACTTACATTGCCATCATGAGGAAAAAACCGGAGAGAATGATGCGAACGGCAGGGCAGCTGATCGGCCAATTGAAACACGCACACAGTCTGTTCCTATTTGAATTTCGGGGTCAAAGAGAAACCTAGGAGCGAATGGTATGCATCGTATGGCTGAATGTAGACAGCACGTTGTATCCTTGACGATTGCAACTTTGTTGGAAACCTGTTGAAAAAGTAACCGAAATATGGCAATTAATCGCGACATCAGAAGATACGTGCGGTTAGACAGCCCAGTAAGGTAAGCGTACGATTCAGGCCCTGCCCACCGAAGTAGTGGTGTCAGCTGATATCAGTGAGAACGATGAATCATACCACCTTCGGTATCACATGCAAGCACGGTTAGTGATGGCCTGTCCCTTTCAAGTTCCAAGAGCTTAATGGGTCCGGCGGGAACAACCAGCGGGTGGAACGCCAGTTACTTGCAGAACTGGCAAGAACACATACATAATTTTGAATTGGCACGCGAGTAGACATTGAATTGAGTCCCGCCTGAGTCTCGCCGCCACTTACAAGTTCCTCCAGTAAGGATTCGGTATGACAATCATGTCGATACCTCTTAAACTGATCCGCAGCCTGAAATGCATGAGCCACCAGCAAGGGCGTCGATAAGTTCCCAACTGCAAAACACGAACGCCACTGCTAGAACGCACCGAATACTAACAATGTCAGATATGACTACAGCCTGAGTCATGGTGGCGTTCCGAGATCAAGAAATGGGTCTACGAGAAATGTTAGTCTTGAAGCTTTCATTGTGGCTGTCTGGAAACGATACGGAAGGGGGGCAACCAGTTCTGGTTGGCCATCTATTAACGTCAATACTATTTGTCACAGCAAGTCACGTACTCCGATCGCACAGCCCGACTCAGGTCCGTAGCCGCTTCATCAAACCCATCCAGTTCATACTTAAAGCCCCCTGGCCTCGCTACGATTGAACGAAACGTCTCTCCCGAAGTACGGTTTGCCCGTCCGAATTGTGTTCAAGTTCAAGTTCCACTAGTGTGCTTGGATGACACACATTTAGCCTTGACGCTCGCTACGCTCAATTTCCTCACACAACTGATCGTCGCCAACGACTATGAATCGCCCACCACCGTCCCTTTCGCAGACGTACGACCCCAAGGACGCTCTAGATGACATCTCGGGCATTCACTGGGCACTACACGAGTTTCTTCACTCTCACATGTTCGAGGCCGAGGAGTACTGTCATCGTGTCGACCCAGACAAGTGCGTGGCCATAACGACTGTTTCGACCTTGTTTTGACAGTTTTTCTCAGGGAAAGATTGTATGTTGCGACTGGTTATGGGCTCATCGAGTGTGTCAAGGGTCTTATGTCATTCGAAGACAAGGTACGTGGCATGACCTCGTGTTCACGCGTCATGGATGGTGAACCGGTGACACATTACTACAGGACCTGCTCTCCGCAATCAATCACACAAGACACGGCAATGCCATTGCCTCGGCTCACCGCAAACCTCCGCCGTCTTTGGCAGGCCGTCTCGCAGGTTACATTGTTCCTGGGATGAGCAATTCAGGCCCAGAATGGATTGCACAAATGACCCCAGTAGAGAGACACGCAGAGCTCGTGTACGCCGAAAGCCTGTTTGAGAAGGTACTCGCATCCCTCCGTTCCCGTCCGCAAAGACATCAAATAACGTGACTACCGATAGTGCTTGCTTGGTATCGTGTACTCTGGGGACTGGCTTGCCTTCATCAAGGAGGTGTGAGTATTCTTGTCTCGGGGCTGTAAAATGACCCGAGTCTAAAATCCATCGCCAGACTGAACATGCGAACCGCAATGTCGATATATCGACAACTTGGGCGGTATCTAGAGGTAGCTGACGCGGCCTATGCCGCTGCACATGCGAATGACGATGACATATCAGATGAACCACTTGAAGACCCATCCATTGACACTCATTTTCGCTCTGGTGTGTATCTGGGTATTGGGCTATCCCACCTTACCCTGTCCATGATGCCCGGAAGACTCTTGACAATCGTCGAGTTATTTGGTTATCGAGGTGACCGCAAGGAAGGCTTGAGGATGATGTATCGAGCCGGTGGCTGGGACATCAACGGCGAGAGGAGTGTGGTTTCGCAAGGCAAGTCACAAGTTGCATTCCTCTGATCCCATCATTAATGGTGCGGACAAATATACAGATTCCGAGGGTGTCCGTCGTCCAATCTGCGACATGAACCTGCTTATATTCCATCTTGTATTATCCATGTATACCTTTGAAGGCGTCGACATATCCATGGCTCGGAGAATCTTACATTGGAATTTAGAGAGATATCCTAATGGTACATTTCAGTGCTTATCTCTACACCTTTGAGTATCCGCTAACAATTATTCCAGGCGTGTTCTTCCTTTTCGCCGCCGGCCGCCTTGCTCTTGTTTGCTCGCAGCCCCAACGGGCTCTCGAATACTATGCCCGGGCAGCCCAAGCACAGTCCCAATATCGCAATTTGCACCATATCAGCTGGTGGGAAAGTGCCATCGCTAACTTAGCGCTGTGGAATGTGGATGCCAGCCGAGATTGGTGGAGCCGCCTGCGTAAAGAGGCCACGGCAAGTCTAGTTTTACTACTTGGTAGGGCGTGTGGTCTCATCAGGTCCTGTGAGCAGTGGTCCAAAGCAACCTACACGTATGGGGAAGCGGCGTGTCTCGCGACGATTGGAGACCACGAGGGTGCTGCTGCGCTGATGGAGAAAGTATCCGGTCTTCGGCAACGGATTGCAGGAAAGAGTATACCTATAGAGGTGGGACACATAGCCAATCTTTTTTCCATTTGTTTATAGCTTCTTGTCGACAGAAATTTGCCGCTCGCAAGGCGCGCAAGTATTTGGCTCAAAAGAATCGTCTTGTCCTACCAACCCTCGAGCTGGCTTACGTTTTTGCTGCCATTGCTCATGCTCCCCGCCGCATCTTGGTCGAACGTATGATTCCTCAAGTTTACCAAGCACTCAGAGAACTCGGTATGGTGGAGATGAACGGGGTCAACGGAGACGCCAGTTCTGATGGGAAAAAATCTAAGAAGATGACGGGTAAGAACTATAGTAAAGCGAGAAGTAAAGTTGAAGCAAGAGAGGGACATTGGGACGATGTATGTTTGGCGCGTTTCCTGGAGGGGGTTTGCTGGCGCTTTGTAGCCTATCCAGTACGTTGTTTCGTTTGGCCGACTACTGATCAGACTTAGTTTTAGCCTGTTTTGTGAAACTGATGCACTCTGTACTCAGGACCCTGACGCGGAACTTGACTCATATGAAAAGATGCTTTTTTCCGTTGAGGAAGCTGAACACAAAGCCAAGTCTGCGTTTGAAGAAGTGTTTGAATATGGACCAAAGATAGAGCTAGATCATTATATCGTGTATTACGCTCGTGAGTCCCGCCCTTCTTTCATCCGCATCGTCAGACGGGATTGAATGTCTCCACAGATTTCGAGTATGGCCGTCTCCTCGCACGTTCGGGTGACAAGGAGGGTGCGAGAGCACAGTTTGACATGGTGCTGAGCGGGAGACCACTTGAAGTCAATGCTGCTGGACGCAAAGGCAAATACAGCCTCGAGGTATGTCCCTTTGGCTGATTTTAAACAGTGGTTCCCTGCTGATGCGATGTTGCAGAATGCTCTTCATGTTCGAGCAAACGCTGCCGTAGATGGCTTAGGGCAGAACCGACCTCTTTAAACGATCGCGTCTAGATTTACGTCTGGGCTATCTATTTATGTCTGCACGCTGGTGTTTTATGCTGATCATTTTACCCAGGACTATACATGTTGCACTTGACCTAATTTACCTAGATTCAGCACTCTGTTTTTGTACTTGTTTTGCTGTCGTTGAGTTTGATGTGGGGAGAGACAGGTTTTTTCTTCACGCGTTGCATGGCATATGGTTCATTGGTTGCCTTGAATTCAACTATTTATCAAATCCCCTCAGGGGATTGGCGGTGGAATTTCTCATGCTACTACATGTCATCAAGAAACTTGAATTGACGCCCTCATCTCAAGGCAAAAAACTTTTGATGCGATATCATCCACACCCTGTGGTACCTAGCATAGTTTCCTCCTTTACTCGCTGACCGCAAACTGGAGCAACTCGCCGGTCGAATAGGTCGGGGGATGGGATGGGAATGTTATGAGCAGCCTAACCACAATCTGTGAACCGTATAAGCAGATGTCTACACGGAGAAAAGTGACACGATGATCTCATTGCCTACAACGACCCAACCGTGTGTGGGCATATCGGCTCGCATAATACTACAGGGGAAATTCGAGGGCGTTGCGCAAACACGGAATGATCAGTACTTACGTGAACCCGTCTTCAATGATGTTCGGACATTGCTGAAAACCCATTCTACGTCGCCCTCGGGATCGGTAGAAGCTATGACACTGTCATCCAGCACTCCAACGTACGGATGGTCCCCTACAGAGAGCCGACACTTGTTGTCTTCAACACGGCGGATAGTTCAAACGGTGAGCGAGGATTAAAGTTTATTAGGCAACGACGAACACCAGTAAAACCTGCCCAACGGGCCCGTTGAGGTAGACACTCTGAAAGGCAGGATCGGTCTTGTGGATGGAGAGGGGATTTTCCTCGGCCAGAAAAGTACGAGTATCAGCGTTGTCGGACATTGCGAGTCGATGGTGATCGGGTTGGGCATCTTGCGAGGTCTGCTGCTGATTTTATACCCATCAAATAGGATAAATGTCCATCCCAGCGTATGGGCCCACTTTGTCAATTCCTTCTTTCGTCAACCGCAGGTGTCATTGAGTCTTAGATTTGGACGCCGACTGTCGACCGCGTCGTTCCGGATTGAACAATGCTTAATAAATAAGAGGTACGCGGGGCATATCCGATTGGAAGTAAGTCAGATTCCTGTTGACCAGGTTGTCGTGTACCAATTGTAGAAACGGTGGGTGTATGATTCTTACGTCCGTGATTCGAAGGGGAAGGCGTTGAGGAAATTCAGCGGGTTCGCACCAAATGAAAGCCGTACTCGAAATACGGCGCATGTTTGAAGAAGCGATGATCGCCATGAAAACGATCTCTGTCGATGTTTTTTTGTTAGCCTTTTTATCAGGAGATATACGTTGCACTTGACCTGTTTGAACTGATAGAATCTAAATCCAGTGGTTATTAGGCTTCGATGTGACATCTTGCAAAATATACGGGTGTCTAGTTTCTCCACGCGCGAAGTTGATACGCATCTACTCACCTTTGAATTCAGCTATTTATTTAATCCAAATATTAGGACGCAAAGACGACTGCTTGGCGCCGCAGAAAGTATAAGCATGATGAAGACCGCTAATCTGAAAACTGGTCTAAGCGACGTAGTGATGTTCAAGTTCACGTAGTAAATCAAGTGGTCCTCGCATAGAGAATAGTGGATATCTTGGCGAACAGGTTGGCGAGGCATGCGTGGAATCTTCGGCACTGAGCATAGTCGTTTGATCGGTTGTGGTACGGTGACCAAACTTCCGAGTCAAGACCCAAGTAAAAATGAATTTTCGCTTATGCCCTCCGGTACTGTTACGTCCGCGATTCAGGGGGAAAGATCCAACCTAGTCGATTGAGTGGATTCATACTGAGTGAGACCCGTACTCGAAAGATAAATCTTGTTCGAATGGGAGACGAAGACGATCTTTGGTCGTGGTCCGTTGAGAACCGTGTAGCTGAGTATTCTACTACCGCTTGGGATGTCGGAAACGCAGACTTTTCCGTTCTAGTCCGATGGATTTGGGATACTGTTTCTTGCTCCACGCCGTTATGGATATAATGTCCAGATGGTCGTCAGAATTACGAGCAGTTTAAAGACTGACTCGGACCTCACTTTTCCACTCGACCGTGAGTCATCGACTCTTTCAATGTAGCCCAGCCTTGTAGAAATGGACACGATATTCTACGGCTCATCTTCAACGTTAGTATCTTTCTAGACTTGGCTCGCAGATTCTTACTATGCATTGTTCTACGGATTTGGTGTTGGACAAGACGCGAGTCACGGGCGACGCGACATGTCACAGATTCAATTTACGCGTGACACGCGCTCCCACCTCTCTTCCCTCATCGCGACGATGGACGACATCAACCCTCGCCCACACAAACGACCGCGCACGGACCACTCCACAGAAGGCGCGGAACCATCGTCCCCGCAACTACCGACGACGACGGCGGCGGCACCACTATCTGCGTCGACATTCCGACCCCTACCCCCTCAAGTCCTCCTCCTCGCGCTCCCAGCCTTGTTGGCACATCCACCGAGCCACGAACATTTTCCGCTGTCGCTTTTCTTGTCGCTGAGAGCGCTCAGGACGTGTCTCGAGCTGAAAACACTGACTCCGGACATAGAGTGTCGGGCGTGGACTGGTTTGGCTGAGGTTGGGCTCAGAGCCATCAACAGCGGTTTCACGACCACCGGGGAGCATGCCTGGGCGAATGGACTTGGGGAAGAAGTCAGTCGCTTGTTGTATAAATGCTTTATACTCATTTGCTTTACTCTTCCAGGTCGAGAAGGCCATCGGAAAGGGGGTGCGTCTTGTTTCACCCTCCCTTGTGAAAACATAATCTGATCGATTGTGCTTTACAGCTCCTCATCGCTCAAAAGGTGGGAAACCTGCGCATACATGTCGTGGACCCGCTGATGGACTCCTTGTAGCACCCTTCCCTTCGTTCGCTCCGCCATCATCTCGCCTTGCTCAACGCACAGTTTGCGTTCCAAAGTAATAACACAAAATATGCACGTGCATTGCTACGGAGGCTCATAGCATCGTTCGTGGCATCGGACCCACCTTCTATCGTATACGTGGCCCATTTGGCCCTCATTACGCACCTGACTTCAACACCACCGCCTGTACTTGGTACATCGAATCCTGCTACGCCTTCAGCCCCGGAGTTGCAAGCTGCCCTCGCGGTGATCTCGGCACTCTCTAATCTGGCTTCCCAGCATGGTCACTCGGCTATTGAAGATCTGACTGCAGTCATGCGTGTCAGAGTTTTGGTTGGTGCTGGCCTGTGGGATTTGGTCGGTGATGCCCTATCGGGTGCAGAAATGGCCATGCAACTCATTTTCAATGCAAGAGAGAAGCCTGTCAAGGGTCAGGAAGGTGACAAGGCAAAACAAGACCCGACAGAGGCATTGATGAGATCGTACTCGATAACAGCGCAGGACGTGCATAGCAGTGCTTCCTCTCAGTCCCAGCCGCATGACGATGTAAACACGTTTCCTCCATCCTCACCTCCGAAAGAAGGATCTTCAGTCCCTGGCCCAAAGGCTAAGGACCCACTCACACTGGCGCTCACTGCACATTTGCTCATTCTAGGTGTTATTTTCCATACTCACGGGGGTCGTGCGCGCGCTGCCGACTCTCGACTTGCCGCCTTACATGTCCTTATGGACAGCGGCATGCTGGTTGGTGGTGCTAACTCAGATGGGTTGGTCGAGGTGGCCTTGTCTTTGTTTTTTTTTGTTTATTTCTCCAATTGACTCTTCTGTCAGATTCCCGTTCCGAGTCACGATTCCATCTTTTTACAAACAACTCACCCACATGTCTTGTTTTTGCTTACGTTTCTCGTCTCTGCTGTTGCGAAACGGGATCCGGTATCTCGCCGCCCCAAGAAACGCGTGTTTTCAGAGTGCGGCATCGTGCAGTGTAGGGAAGGTCGTTCGGGGAAGGAAGGTTCTGTCAAGATCAATGGTGGGTCTCTTGATCAACCGATCAAATGCATAATATCCATTCTATAGTTCCGCTGTGGGCATCGTGCGACGACGTCACGGCTGTCGAGCAACATGCCCTCAGGATTGAGGCAGATCTGCTATGCGAACTCGTCACTGCAAGTGAATTTGCCGTCGCGAAGAACATCTGTCTTACCCTGTGCTTTCTAGGTGTCGATTCAACGCAGTGACTTTGATGCCACGGAAAGCGTGAGTTGACTCTATTTGTCGTACACACGATTCAAATGTCCTTGTTAGCATCTCGCTACGTTGATTGCGCACACTCGCACACACGATTTCTTCCCTGCTTACGCTGCTCGGATCACGCTTCTCCATGCCCACCTTGCACACGCCCTAGGCGACGTAGAGCGTGCGGGAACATGCTACCGTGTTGCCGCTCATCTTGATGGCGCAGGTCCTGTCGAGTCGGGTGTGGCACTTGGAGGAGAATTCATAGCCGCAGCTGCCCGTGCTGGCGAAGCCCTTCTCCGTATCGGACTCGCCGCAGAACGATCGTCTCCTCCTTCCTCCGTCCCCGCTGACCAATCCAACGTCCGACTCGATGCGCCGACCACGGCCCTCATCAAGGACGCCCTCGCCCGATGCACTTCCGGTGCCTCCGCCCCCCTTCCAGCGCTCGGCGAGCTCATCTCGGCTGCACTTGCACGTTCACATATCATCCGATCCAAATCACTTCTGAAGCACGCGCTCGAGCTGCTCAGTAACGCTGGGGACAACCACTTACGTGCGTTGGTCCTGGCGGTGATTGGCGCGCAGTATATGCATACGGCGCCGTCGCATGCGATGGATGTGCTCGCGGTGTGTGAGACGCTGGGGGCGGGAATGGGTGCGAATCTGAGAAAGACAGAGGAAGGGGCGCCGCCTCCGCCGGATGTGACGCCGACGAAAGATGGGACTGGGAACGCCCCGTTGCGATTGTGGGTTGGCGAGCGCTTTCTCGGTGCGTGTTTTGTTATCGCTCAGTACTCGAGGGTGTTGAGGACGTGTGTAGAACTGTTCAAGCGCGCTGGCAAGGATAATCGGGCTCGAAAACAGGAGGCGTTTAACGCGGTGTACCAGGCTGCCGTGGACGACTTTGGGACGCATCGCACGCGACTTTGGTAAATGTTTCTGGGGTGAAAAGATAGATGTGCACGCTCTCGATCTTGGAAGCAAGTCCCTCCACAATACTACTAGTCGCCATCATAATCATTATACTCTGCACCATTGCTATGAAACACGCATAAATTACGAGGGTGGTATTGCTGCAGGTTTCTGTAAAACAAGGGATAAAATATGTCCTCACCCAATTTCGACGCCGTCCACTTTGACGGAGATCCGGATGGGAAAGGGTGATATACCAGTGGCGTTGGTGATGAGGGGGACTGCTGTACGACCTCTTTCGGACGAGGTATGGGTAAGCATGACATGAAGGGCCTTCGTGAGGGTGGCCTCGAGTGCAGCGCTAAATTCATGACGATCTGAAAATATCAAGAGCCACAAAGGCAAAACGGGGGTGTCAGCGCCACCGACGTAGGTGGACAGCGAGGAAAAATACCTCGATCTGATTTAGGCTGTCTGAGTTCTGCATTGACGATCCTGTCCAACGAAAAGTGGTATCAGTCGGCAGGGGATCATGGCAAAGCACTCACCATTGTTCCCATGGCACATCCTCCTCTCCGACGTACACTTGGAACCACGAGGACTTTTTGGGTTTCTTTTCCGAAAACGTGACGAGGATCTGCGAAGGAGTTAAATAATAGGCCGGCGAGAGCTCAAGAATGCGTGTCGCACCTGCCCACGTTTGGTACTCCCGCTTTCGATGCCCTTCCAAAAGACGTCTACCTTGTCGTTGACGAGTTGTTCCATTTCGGAGTCTGCGATGCCGGGCTGGTGGCCCAACATGAGTTCCGTGTCAAGATAAGAAAAAGATTGAGCTAACCATGGTCACGTCGAGCACATCAAACGTCTGTGGTTTGACCGTGCCAAAAAGCCGATGAAAAAGTATCGCATGGAGGATTGCATGCAATACTTCTTTGGCGGTCTGTCGTTCGAGGATCTGTGCGTGTTGGTTGATGAGGTGGGCTCGTCAAAGTAGTCGAAAGATTCGAGCGTACAACGTCGATGGACACGGTGGGAAAGGTGGTGTTCATCGTGGTGAATGATCGATGGCTGCTGGGAAGGGTGTCAAGGGCATGGAGACTTGACCTTTGCGATGTCCAAGTCACACTGATATGGATTACAGTGACATGGCAAGCTATGTTACTTGGTATGTAAATTACTTGGCTACAATGCTAGTACTTTTTGATCGTTTCTACCACCACCTTCGAGTCTTCAACGTTTGCAAAACACACTCTGGCGACATTTTTCTCGATCAAGAGACGAATTCAAACAATCATGGAAGCCCGACAGAAAATTTTTGGGGTAACCGGTGAGAAAATGAGCTGAGGCGAACGCATCACGGTGGGCTACGCACAGGCGACGGAGCGGGGTGGGCACGGGTAAGAAGGCTCGAAGTGGGAGAAGAAAGGAGTCAAATAACTTGGTTTGCATCCTGCCGAGCTCGTTTTCCAGGTTCTAATTCACTATGACGCTCAGGACATTACTCGATGGCGAACAGTAAGTCGTTCGAATGGCAATTTTTCGTTTTCGTTGTACTCAGACTGGCAGTTTCAAAATCGTTCCAAGTAAACCTACACTCTGGACGGCCCTTTCCCGCGATGGTTACTTCCATTATAATCAACCCGTCACCCCTCTCGAACGGGCACTCGTCAAAGCAACCCAGTTCGACAGATCATGGACCACACCCCGTATGTCTGTCCTCACCATCGAAGCCAGCCTGCCGTCTCCGCCCCTCGAACTCATCTCTGGACGCTGGCATGTTGCGTGCGAATCCCAACGTCAATTTGTCTTGCATGATACAGATGTTCTTTGCAAGTCTGGTGACGCACTCCCACCTTTGGGACTTTGAGTCGCGTTAGACTGGGAGATCGAGTCAGCTGTATCCCCAGAGGGGCATTGTCTAGTGGACGCATTATCAAAGTTATCCAATCAGCTCCAACGCGATTGTATGTCCTTATCCCCCTTGTTATGGACTTGTTAATGTATTTCTTACTGACACCTTTTGGAATCCCAGTTGAATCCTAATACAAGTGAGCTCTATGGTTCTGCGGCAATCGACCTTCCCGAGCCTTTGTGTGTCACGTATGGTGTGGCACTCCAGCCCAGCTCTCCTGCTTGTCTTCACCTCGACCGGAAATTTTGGCCTAATTTCAATACGCGTACCCGTGTCTTCTACAAACTGTCTTTCAAAAGTATGTGCTCCATTACGGCAATGGACACGATCTGAACACTCCACAAATCCAGTTTGGTGTTCATGGTGAGGTGCTATTCAGATGCACATGTCATCGCTCTCCGTTCACCCGAATGGCACTTCACCTCTATACAAGTTTTCATACTTCCTCCTGTTCCAGAATAATACACATGTCCTTTGCCTTACCCACAAGTGCCTGACTGAAGTGATCAGCGCTTTAAAAGGAGCCGTCCACTCTGGCACTGATCCCGACACAAGGAATAGTGCATACGTATCATCATTCTCCGCGTTCAGGTGGGTAACGGTATCAACATGACCCCGAGTCCTGCCGTACCGACAGAGCTAAGGAAGAGCATACCAAGAGCATTCAAATATTCAACGGTCCGGCAGGATGACAAGCTTAAGTACTAATCGTCACCTGGTACAATCACGGGGGCAAGTACTTGAATGCGCCGCATAATGTCTCCAGTGCAGTGTGAGTCAAGCTCCAAGTTCGCATAATTCGGGAAGCTTGAAATGAGACTGAGAGCGGAGATTCAATATTCAATGATTCGGCATGTACACATACCACCACTAGGCACAGATCAAGCATCCCGAATCGCACTTTTCGTCCCATTGTGCTCAGCCTGGCTGGTAGTCCGGCAACCAGACCAGTCTATCGAGGTTACTCACGTGCCGCGATCCTGCGGATGAGGCAAACCGTCGATTCAATCTGCAACACATACCATCATTATCATTGGCACAGCAACAAGCTGCCCGAAACGCGCTTTCTGTCCCATTGTGCTCAGCTGGCTGGCCCTGGTGAGTCTAAAAGTCACTCCATACGAGCCTATACTCTGGAAGAATAAACTTCACACTCCTTTCCGAGTCCCGCCTGGTCCACTTCTCACACAATCTGTCACGTCTGCCGAGCCAGCACTCGTAACTTGCTGAAACACGGACCGCGCGCCCCATGAGTCTGTCTTATCACCTGCCACTGTCGAATTTAGCGAGCCGCCTGCGCCTCCAAACATATCTCTGGAACGCTGGGTTGTTCAAGTTGGATGCAAATTTAAACGCCGCTTTGTGTTGCATGATGCAGATATTCATCGGAACGCTGTCGTACGCCTCTGATTTCTGTAACTTTGAAAATTAATCGGGTGTCGAGCCAGTTGTGGCATTAGATTCTGTACGTGTCACCAGAGTTGTCCAATTGAACATCAGAGTCCCAGTGGTACGTCCTCAGCTTCCCCGTTAACCACTCGTTCTCTTACAGGCAACCCTAAGAGTCCTGGTTGAATGAAGACACGGACGAGCTGTATGATCCAATACAATTGACACTCCTGAGCTTTTGAGCATGCATCGTGTGGATCTCCAGACCGGGAGCCCATCTCTACTGCTCCTTTTATTTCAGTCAAAGATCATGGCCGAGTTTTCGATGCACGTACTCATGTTCTTCCACAGACTACCTAACCTCTTTCACAGGTATATACGTGCTTGCCTGTGCAATGATGGACACAAGCTGAACGCTCCGGTACGGCGTCCTTAGTCAGATGCCATTCCCGAGTGCATACCTCATCTCTTGGGGTACGCCGCTGCCACACAATTTTTCATCATGATGCTCCCTCCTAAAGGTACTCTGCATGGGAACAACCAGTCATCCTGTGTCTTACCCACGATTGCACGATCCATCCGATCGACATCTATGCCATCTCACACTAATCCAAGACGGAGGTCACATACGTGCGCCTTCCCCCCTCTTACACTCCCTATTTGCGCTCTAGTTTACATGTGTCAATTTGACATTCCCAGAGCTTGACATCTCTGGTGTCTCACCAGTTCCAATCACTGTTATTACCCCAACATCCGACTCCCGGTTGATCGCCCACACATGTTTCAGGACGGATGTGCCCGCTCTTGCACAAGCATAATTCCAAAATATCTCTGTGGGACATGGGTTACGATCTAGGGCATCACCCCATAATTTCTATCAATAATATCCGCAAGGTCCAGCGGAGTGACGATTACGTGCGGGAGGATGGTAATCGCGGTCTGTGTGTCTGCGAACAGGTACGTCGTATTGATAACTAGGATGCAAGGGAACTTGTGTGTAATGATAATGGTCACCTGGGTCACGTTACCATTCTGAACGTCAGTAGGCTTCCAAAAGAATCATGTTTTAGATTCGATGTATCATGCATATCAGGTTAACGTTGGGGAGATCTACACGACAAGTGAAACCGAAAAGTGGGTATGTCATTACCAGTGGATACACGTGACACGGTCTGTGCATCTTCGCAATGTTAACGAGCATAGGGTGTCATGTACTTAATTTAAGTTAAGTATGGGCGATGATTCATCCTCTAATTGTTACCACCATCGTAAGCGTACAGCAAGACAACGAAGCTCTAATCAGTGCCCAGAAAACCCTCAAAACTATCGCGATTGGACAATGTGATGGTACGAGTTGGGTTTACTGCGTGTAAGCTAGGACGAAAATTATCAATCGATCCCTGTGCTTTGTTTGGGGTTTCCGATGCCACCGCAATTTGGCTCAAAACTCATACACATGCCCTGGTGCCAGCACTACTTTGGTTTAACCAGCCTTAGCTCTTTCTGAATCCTGGTACGTCCACTCTCCTTCTTTGGCACCCTTGGAGCTAAAATAAGACATCTTCAAGAAACTTCACTTGGCGGTCATGCCACCGCACTAATCCACCTTCGATCGGAGCTTGCCACCTCCCAATTTTGCAATACTCCGCTTCTATGAACCTCAATTCCACTCGATTAAGCACGAAGAGGCCTCACAAAATCCATTCGCTCCATAGTGTTAACCACCATTCCTTGTTGTCCTCACAAACCTCCCCTTTCTCGTCCCCGCGACCCTGACTGCAACGACAGTATCAATGCTGCCGCATCTCGGTTATCATGATCAGAGTCTGATCAGCTGATAAGACGACCAGTGCAGCTGTCTATCTCCGTACAGGTATATTTCGTTTACAACCTCTTGCGCACGCTCATTAATTAATTTAAGGCTTGTTCATAGTAATGCAGAGCATAGGTTTTGTCTATCATTCGATCGTCTCGCTTGTTGCTCCTCCGCCTCCTTTCAATGGCTTTCTTGGCTCTCCGTACGGTCCTCGGTGCGGGGACCACAATGCTCGACTCAACGTTTGCGAATTCTACTAATACAGAGAGCAGGACTGCGCTTTTCAACGACCGCATCAACCTTATCTCAGCCACCACACTCGTTGGAGTTACCTACGGCGCCATGACCACCCTCTACTGCATGACCGCTTACGCCCTCGTCAAGAAGCTCTTCCGACGCAATCCACGAGCCGGGTCACATTCGCTCTGGAGGTCGAAATTGGAATGGCGAAAGACCATTTTTTACATCGCCTATACCTCCGTCTTGTTCGTTCTAGCGACCATCTATACCGCTGGAAATTCTCAGGACTCGATCGTCGCCTATGTCAACAATAGGTTGTATCCCGGAGGTCCATATGAATACTACGTCACGTTCATGGCTGGTCAGCCTGTCATGGTCATGACCGACTTCGCTTCGTTGATGATACTTTGGCTGACAGATGCCCTAATCGTGGGTGTCAATTCTCGTTCAAGGCTCAAGAAAAGCTGACGCTAAGCTGAACTGTGCAGCTTTGCAGATTCATCATGTTCTATTACAAAGTTCCATACGCGAGATGGATCATCCCTTTGCCGTGTGCGATGTACGTGGGCGTCATTGGTGAGCAAACGATCATCATGTTACAACAGTGTGCAACCTGCCTCTAACGCGTCTCCGTTCTGGCAGTACTCAGCGCCCTCCTTCTACAAGACGAAGCCGGCCTAGGAAGGATATTCTACCTCTCTGAGAACATTCTCATCGCTTATTATGCGCTATCGTTTTCGTTGAATGTGTTGTCCACGGTGTTGATTGCCGCACGGCTCTACTGGCACAAGATCCAGTTGGAACGCGTGTTTGGTGAGTACCAACGGCGAGCGCCTAGCGCGAACTGCATTCGCTAATGATTACCTATCTTTTTTTTCACGTTACGTATATGTTCGCCTCCTGCTCGGTCGACCATCATGTTCCACCTCGGAGTTAGGCTCAAACACGGAGTCGCCCTACATGAACGTCGCGACGTTGCTCATAGAATCTGCAGCGCTCTATGGTATATGGTCACTCGGGTTTTTAATCCTCTGTATTCTACAGAGCCCAGCACAGGTCGTCATTTTAGCGACTGTGAGCCAGATTCAGGTAAGCCGCCCACTGGCATAGGTCCAGGGTTCTCCCATATACGTTCAGGAACGCGTGGGTCTGATCGCTGTTTATCTCGGCAGGTTATTGCACCGTTGTTGATCATACTCTGGACAGCTCGTGGAAAGGCCTGGAATAGTGGCAAGAGCTATGCCGAAGGCGCGGACGAAACATCGGACCGGCCCTCGAGTCGTAATGTTGGGCGGTTTAGCTTCGGCTCACAACCCACCCGAACTGCGGGCAAGTATAGCATGGATGTTCGGCCGGATACGGCAATTCGGAACGCGTCTTGGAGCACGGTCGGAGGCGACAAGATCAACGACCAAGATATCCGTGCAGATGTCCATATGGTGGAGCTTGGGCTGCGTGGCTCCAAACCCCCGAGCATCACCAATGATCCATGAATAGAATGCACAGAATACACAATGATCGACCACACGGAAAGATGGCCCGGAAGCGGGATCTTGATGCGAATTGTATGCCATTGGGCATCACGTTTACTGAATTCATGATGTTCGCGGCACCATTTCAAAACCACACTATACCTACCTCGCCTGAGGGCTTTTCCATTCATTTCTATTGTCGTTCCTTTCGGTTTTTACGCTGCTGATAAATTTACCCAGGTATATACCCGTGTCTGTCGTTTTAGCATTAGCATCCATCACAAATGTATGTACTTGTTGTTATTACTCCAAACTATCCACCGTTTCGCAGCCATGTTTGTCATTCGGGCCGAACTTGAAGTCGAAGCAGCCACTATTCACAAGCGAAGATTCTATCAAACACTGGTCAGTATTCTCGTGAGAACCCACATGCACAAGTTCATCCTAGAGAACCCTCTGCACCACAGCGCTCAAGAAGAACATGGAGAAGGGCAGTTCGCCATTGAAGTAGCTGAAAGAATGCATAACGAGCCAAGTAAGCTCAGTATCGTTTCCAGGATTTCGAGAGATGGTTCTGAAATGGTATAAATCTTTTGTCGATGGGCTAGCACGTATGACTTGGACTTGCCAGTGGATTCGTACATGCCGTTCCACGCTAAATTGGCCCTTCACTGGCAGCGCTTACTAGTAAGTGCCTGGCCCTGAAACGCTGAGAATCGAATTGCGAGTACAAATCCAGACAACTCACGGGAAGATACTTGAATGACTCGGGGAGATACCTGACAAGAACGGAACACTTGTATGAAGTATAGCACCAGGATTGAGCGTACAATAGCTTGAAGAGTGCCTGGAAATGGGGGGGAAGGCCATCACATACGTTATATGGGCAAGCCAGTGTTGTCAGAGCGCCGAACGTTCACTGGCAAGACAATCACACCACCGGCCCACATAGTATATCGATGTTTAGCAGGAACTTCCTAAACGTCGGTCTATACTGGGGTCTGCACATTCTGAGATCAATTCCCCGCATTTAGACCAACATCTAGGTCGGTGGTCGCGTGTTAGCAGTTATTGGCCGGCGCCCAGGCTGAAGACCTTGGTCCAGGAACCTTGGAATCAAGGTTGTTTATACAATCGGATTGCCACCGGTTCATGAGAACACGGCCCCCACCCCGGCAGTGGTAATTTAGCTCTGGCTGTGTTGATGGGTCGACAGTCTGGCCAGATCATCGACATGACCCATCATCGCCAAATGCATGATTATCAAAGCTACGCCATAGCGGCATGGCTCCGCGGCACAGCACGTAAAGATACACTATTCGGACCAAATTCACGAAGCACTGCGCCAGCCGAATAACTATATTTCAAGTAAATTAACGTACTCGAGAAGTAACGCCAGAGCATTCCCGCGAGTTCTTCTGCTCCGAAGAATGGCTACACCCGACTACGGACTAATCTGTATAAGTTCACATCTCTATGTTGTCAGCATCCGCCACCCATGCTCCAAAATCCGAAATGAAAGATAACCAACCCCCTAACCTCGCACCTCGCGCGCTGCATCCAAGCCTCGCCTAAGTGATTCTATAATCTCCAAATTCGCTTGCCGTCTTACTTCGACCGATCCCCCGAGAGCGTCTTCCCACCAACGTTGACCCTCGGGTACGTCACGCCATCCACCTGTGAAAAATGCCCGTATCTTCTTTTGGCTGCCATGAGGAGCGATTCGTAGCTCTTGAGTCTTCAACCAGCTGGGTGGTGGGTTGGTTGGCGAGTACGGTGTGATTTGGCCGGCGCCTGGGTTATCGTGAATCCCAGCGCCATCACTACTCGGTTTCGTGAATCCATTCGTTGCAAGGACGAGAGCAGGCGGGGTTGTGAGACGACCCTGTTTGAAGACTAGTTGGGTCACAGCAACACAGTGCAAGACGGAACCATCTGGTTCAAGAATGGGGGCTCTGCGTGGGTGGCTATTCCCGTTCCGATCCGCCTGGATGATGGCATTGAGAGCGTGATCCAAGTTGGCAGAGCCATTCTGAGCCAGAGTGTGTGCTTCGTTGGGGGTAGAAGGATTCCCAGTGGATTTGGGAGAGAGATTCTTAGCCTTTCGGCCACTGGGACGTGTAACAAAACGCGCTATGGCATACAACTAAATGTAGTGAGCGTTGTTGACACAAAAGCATTGGGAGATAGAACAGATATGTATGTCTTGAAACGTCAGAGGTGATAGAAGACTTACCCACTTATGGTCCCAGGCTGCAATCGAGAGGCGAATTTCATACCTCGCCAGGGGCGGGATCTCACGGATAAAGTGAAAGGAAGAAGCTGAGGGATTCGAGTTAAGCCGATCAATCTCGGGCTTGTGTATATGATTTAGAGGCCTACCACCGATTGCCATTGTTCCTCCTGTCAGACCCCAGGCTGGGATCCAATCAACAAAGGACTGTGTGCGTGCTCTATCTAATGACTAATGCGAAGGGCCGGTTAAATCATGGCGAGGAATAAAAAGAGAAACACGCCTTGGCATAAGATGAATTGCTGAGATGTTTCCCAAAGAAGTCGTTATCGTCAAGAGCTGGAAAACGCAGATTTGCGTAAGTTGGTGCAGAAACGGGCTTGGGTGGACTTGGAATACGCACTCGACCACTCTGTGGTCACGGTCATGATCTCGAATGGATCAGTGCCTACAGGCGAGAGGTCTTCGCACCATTGGACGATTCGGCGGTTTCGCTCCTTCTTGGATGCGGTGATAAGCCTAAGCCAGACTATCGTGCGTCCTACCCAAACTCGTATTATTGGCCAGTATACGCGGACTATAAGAATCGCTGAGTCAAATACGCCCCATGCTGCGGCGAGACTCACAGTGCCATGCGAACGGCATAGACCCAATGTTGAGGATGAAAATGAGGCATGCAACATGCTTCAGAATAGTGACAAACTTGACTTGGGGCAAGCGGTTCAAAGGGGAGAGAAGACGACCATATAGTTCCTTGAGGACCCGTAAACGAGCGACGGCGGGTATCTTTGGAAGGTGCGCGAGCGCAGACTGCTGGGATAGCTGGGGCGGCATTGTAATTGCGGGGAACCGACCCGAGCGAATTTATAGGCAGGACAAGGAAGAGTATAGTACCATGTTGGTAATTTTTTAAAGCCAGTGACGGAGACTTCAGGTTACGTAGCCTCGGCCCAGGGTTAAGCCGAGCCCCAGACCCGAAGAATCCTTGTTTTTATTCCACTACCATACAAAGTAATTGTTGGATAGCTTGCGTTAAGATTCGTTGCCGAAGCGCTGACAGCTGAAAGAACCGTCTCAGCTGGGCTTTGGGCAGTTGAACAGCATGTTTCACCAAGATCAAGAATCAGATTTGAAACTCAGCAAGTTGCCGTGTCATTCTGATCATGATGCGGCGGTCGCACTGCAGCTATGGCTGAGTTTGTATCGTTGAACGTTGAGCACTTGAGCACCCGCCAATTACTGACGAGTTCTCAGAGAGTACGACAAGCACGACTAGTGTCGTGAATGAGACAATGATATCATGTTCAGGCGCCGTGATCTTCATCCGACTACGGCCCGAGTCGGCGTGCATACATGCCGCGTTGGCGTCCTGCTGGGTTATCATCGGTGTTTGAAATTGATGCAGGGGCCGAAGTTGGACTGTTGGAGCACGAAAGTGAGCAAGAAAGCTCAGGTTCGTTCTGTGTAGCCCTTGAGCTAACTTTTTATTGCAGGTTCCGAGTCCAAGCCGTTCCATTACCGATGATCTGTACCGTGCCGAATAGGTCCGTACTACTATGTCGCCCAAGTACTATTTTTATTTTTTGATATTTCAAGTTCAGGCTCTGCTAAGCGAGCACAAACAGAGCAACGTCGTATTACGAATGACCCGACCCGATGTGGTGTTTTACTTTGCAGTCCTCAATGACGACGGATTGCTCAGTTCCTCGCAAGTTATGGAGACTTTGCATCCGAATGGTGCTAGTGGTTCGTCAAGACCAGATCCAACGCGCCATCTCCTTGCCGACAAAGCGAACAAGACCCTGGAGGAATCTACAGAGGGGTCTGCTTCGCCCCGATCAGTCATGCTACCGTGGAGATGCCCATCTGTCTCTATACAAGGAGCACAAATACCCTTGCGTGAAGGACACGTCTCAGAAAAGGATAATATCGATATCATGGTACACAAGTACTCGAAGCGAGAAATGCATTGCTACTTCTAGTCTGTATGATACTGAGATCCAGACATGTCCGAGTCTTAGTAATGGTCCATCTCCGTCAAGTTGTTCGTTGACATCCTGCTGCGGATCAAAGTTGAAGAATGTTAGGTCCGATCTCTATATTGGCATCTGCTTATGTTCGCCTCTCAAGCGAAGCGAGCAGAGAGCACGATCACAAGCAACAGTGTTAGGCTGGCAGATTCAGTGATTCATGTGCCTGGGTATGTATCGAATCAGCGAATCCTTTTAGGTACGCTCAGAATCACCCCTCATCGTGCATCAGGTAGAATGAATACAAGGCAAATCAATACTACATCACCAGGCAAATAAACGAGAAAATCTAATTGGCCCACGATCGACCTAAACTTCACACCACCGTCGGCGTGTCCATTCCCTGCTCAAACCGCAATCCCGCCAACATGACCGTGTCACCCACGGCATCGTGACCACAGAGTGTGACGCAAGACACCTTGCTTGCAAACGTCCCCTGGCTCACTTCCACCCATCTAGTCTGTCCAGCGTTTCCACTCTTGACCGCGCGTTCCACGGTATACACACCCCACGGTTCGCCCTTTTCCCGATTAGAAAAGACGTTGAATTGTGCTCGACCATTAGGGTGATGATCCGAGGCAAATAGCGCCCAATCTGGTGCGTCCAGCGTACCAACCACTGCGCATACATTAGACTCCAAAACCGACCAAGCATTATGTCACTCACCTAGGATCAAGTCTTCTCTTTGAATCCCATAGCGTGGCGCAAGCACTTCCAAAATGACGTCCACGTTCTGCTTAAGCCACATCTTGGGCGCATCTAAATGGTCCATAAAACGATGCACCGTCTTTTCCACGCACAATTGCGCAGACGGTTTCCCTTGCACAAGCGGAAACGGATACTGCCGTGTAACTCGTTCACTGTTCATTCACTTCGTCAGCACATGTACGACCATAGGACACAATGACGTACGGGTGGGACCGATCGCCACGCGACTTGAACGTCAGAAACCCGGAAATGGCGTCCAGGCCACGCTGGGCCACGCTTCTCTTTCCGTCCTCCCGCTTTTGCACTTCAAACTTGCCATACCCGTACATGGATGGCAAGCGACGAAGTCGTTCGTCGCAACTCTGGAGAGGGTCGATCGCGTTGAACAACGTGACAAACTCGCCCTGGGGCTTCGAGAGATATCCAACCGCTCCCAGCTCGACGCGCGAGGGGGTCCACAGAGCAAGGGCCACTGAAACGATCAAGTCTGGGTATAACTTGTCCCACAGATCCAGGAAATCAAAAGCTCACGTGAACTATGAAATACATGATTTGATCCTACGATGGAACGATAGATTTCCTCGTATTTCGTATCTGCAGAAGGTGTTGACGTTTCCATATCCTGGTGTCCAAGAACCGGTAACCTTTTGGTCGAGATCTTGACGATATCTGTGCAATCGTCTGCATCAATGTGAACCATAGAGCAAATCACCCCGCCATTCCTAAGAACCGGTATGGGACTGGTCAGCGACACATCCATCATGCTCTCCACGCTATCTTCCCTGATTTCAGTCATCATACTCTCGGAGGCAGTCTCATAGTGTTCGTCCGCAGGCGAGGACTCGGTCGACGCGATGGGTGCTGAATCCACGTTAATCACAGGAGTTGATGTGCAACGGATTTGAGAGGTGCAGCGATCGTGGAGTTCCCGAATTTCTCTCAGCGTAGAGGCAATGCCCGCAAACAGCGGCCGATGATCCGGATCACGAGCCCAACACGAAGTTACCAAATCCAGCAGCGCGTTTGCAACCTCGACGTATTCCACGGGCAGCGGAATCGGTGGACGCTCGTCCTTGTCTATGGCAACGCCGCCATGAACGTTCATGCGTCATATTCGGCATAGATGGGTGCGCTCACCTACGACAAGCTCTTGGATTGCTTTGTCATCCAATGCCACCCAAGGGAGGTCCCCCATGCCGAATATTTCGATGCAGCATATTGCAAACGCATACACATCCGCAGCGTGTGTCGGTTTGTCATTTCCCATCATCATCTCTGGCGCCTTCCATCGGATTGGGCCTAAGGTGAAAATGGTATTAGTTCGTAAATGTGCAGTCCATCGAGCAATCACTTACGCAACTCTGGCTGCCCACAGGACTGATGCGCTTCCATCTTAATCTCGGACTGGCCAAAGTCAGAAAGTACACACTGCCCATGCTCGTCGATCAGTACGTTGGCCACCTGTCCGAGGATGATCAGCCACCAATACCCAGTGTAGCATATATATGAGAATCCACGTACTCTGAGATCCCCGTGCGTCACTCCGGATTCATGCAAATACGCCATCCCTTTGGCAATCTCATGCATGCTCTTCAACAGATCCACATGCAGCTCCTTTCCAGCCATCGTCCCTTCCGTCTTTGCACGCTTGAGTAACGACGCTAGATCCCCCCCTCTGCAAAACTTGTTCACAAAAAACCACGGCTTCGCACCCATCGCACTACTTGCCCCATACAACGGCAAGACGTTCGGATGATCGAGCACGTTCCATTGCTCGACATGGCATACAAATGCTTCCCGCGACACGCTGTGCGCCAAGACCTTGATGATGACTTCTTGCTTCCGCCAGTGGCCAAGGTACACATCTGAAAAGAACCCCATGCCAACCTTGCGGGTTCGAATGACCTCATATCTGTCCGCGCATACTCGGCATCAGCCAAGGTCCGATTCAGAGACCAAAGACGTACCTGGTAATCGTCCAGCTTGGCAACTCTGGCACTGCATCAGCGCCAACAGCGTCCTTATCAAATCCCATCTGTGCGCCCTCACCCTTCGTTAGCCTCGTCAAGGCCTCAATCCCAGTCTGCAAAAACTTCCTATCAAGCTCTGATTTGTCCCTTTCGACCTCATGTTCCCCGCCTTCCGACGTCGTGCACTTTTTTTGATCTACCTCACCTTCTGCGACGGCACCCAACATCCGCCGGAGTGTTTCGGCAGCTTCGAAGATCTCCCCTCGCGCAACCTGCAAACAACGGACCAATTCCACATCGTTCTTGGCATTCAACGCGCCCACCATCGTCCCTCGAAGGGCAGCCTCGTCCGCGGCCGCATCCACAGCGTCTTGAGCTCGGTGAAGCTGTGCAAGGGCGTGCATAGGCGTTGGATGTACAGTCGTCCTCATGGTCGTCGTCGCCCTTGTCTCGGTCCCCTCCACCGTCTTGGTCTCCTCCATGACAAATGTCGTCCTGGTCGGCGTCGGTGTCGTGGACAACGTGGAATCCATCCCATCCGTGGAATATCCCATCGACAACGTGAACGGTGTTGGCACGTTCTGTTCAGTTCCGGGTCCGAAGCTGGTGGTCGCTAACTTGTTCATCGCAGGTGGAGGCGCTAAATAGCTTCCAGTGCCTTCGACCACACTATCCAGATGCCCGATCCCGCTTGCTGGTATACCATCCATCGTAGAACCCAAAGCGTTTCCACCCTGGTACTTTGTCGCAACTTTTTGACACATCTGCATTCGTTGCCCATACGTCATCGCAAACTGCCTTCGTAATATCTCGTGGTCCAGGGACAACATCGCCTTGACCTCCTCGGCAACCCGCTTCGATTCGTTCAGCGCCGAGCACATCTCGCGATACGTTCGGATTTGCACGGAGATCTATCAATACGCAGTCATTCAACATGTCTTACAACTCAAAAGGACGTAAGAGACTCACCCCAAACCTCGAGGCAGCATCGGTAATCGCCTCATTACATGCTACGAGCTCCCGCGCAATTTCTTCTCGTCTCACATACCGCTTCAAGAATGGCCGGTGGAGCTGTAACAGAAGAAACGACTTAATCTACAAGACAGTGTCAGTCAACTAAAAATACAATTGGCCGTAACGCACCTGAGAAAGTGCGCTGCACAACTTCTCAACGGGCTCAGCAAGAGCTTTGGCGGTTTCCATCCCTGCCTCACCGATCTCGCACCGTACAGAGTAGAGCAACGTTGCGCAACGCTCCGCGAGTCGCAAACAAGAGAGACGGTTTGTCTTTGCCCAGAATGTGTCAAAAAAGTGAATATAAACGCAATTATGAATGCAATACTCACATCGACCTTTTGGCACGCGTCCCAAACACACAGTAGTGCCTTAGCCGCCTCTTCAAGACCGGGAAGAGGGGCAAGAGAAAGAAGATCGGCTGATGCAGAGAGCGTGTCCTTCAGTACTGGTGCGATCTCGTGACCGGCATACTTGGCTAGTACGGGTTCAGCAAGAAAAGCAGGAAAAATCAATTTATGACATACCCGATTCCATCGCCTTGACGAGTGCTTCGCCGACGGGCGACAACATCGTGATGGTTGTCGCAGGCAAAATGGACGTAATTGCCAGCGAAACATACTGTGACATCCGTCAATCGCAAGAAGTTCCATGTGCAATAAGACGCACCTTTTCCGTCCTGTTATACCGTTCTTGGTGCACCTGCTCGTCCAACTCATCCTCGGATTTCGAGCTAACGCGGAAAAACGAGAGCCCGTGCTTTATCGTATCCTTCTGTTGCGTGAGGACCAACTGCTTCGAATCACCCTTTGAGCATTCTACGATTTCTCCTGCCTTGACGTCGCCCGCGCGCTCTCCTTCCATGCCTGGATCTACGCGTATCGACTCACCCCTTTCACTATTCTGAACCAACGAGGAACGCTGGAATCCCCGACCGGTATTGTCACCGTGGTCACTGGTGCCATTGCTTAGACCTCTGCTGTGACGTTTCACAGTACTTCCCGAATTCCTTCGCTTCCAAATTGTTCTTGAGCGGAGCTCCTCGCGCTCGGCCTCCTCGATACCGATACCAAGGGAACATAAAGAAAGACAAGTGCTTGTATGCGATTGGGAAGGCGCCAAGCGCGACTGTGATTGTGACTGCGAGGGACCGGACAAGCACGAAACGTATGACGTCGATGAGCGCGTTGATGCATCACTAAATCGACGGCTGTGCGTACTACGCCACAACTCTTGCCCTTGCAAGGTCACCTATGCGTCAGGTCCGTTGGATCAGTCACCGGAACCACCAAGAAAGCAAAGTATCTACTCACTGCGCCATCTGGCATGAAGCCGCTGGCGTTCCCGTGCGAAAGAACATGGCATGAGTGGCGGCGAGTCAAAGCGTCTGACGTCTTCTGCACATGGGAACTTCTGTCAACTGGCAGCTGTCCGACTCTCCCTTCACAATACCCAAGACTACAATCCTCGATCCTTGGCCTCGCAACCCCAGGCGCCATGGGCACAGGTACAGGCCGAGAGACAGTAACGCCGTCCATCCTGTATCCAATGTCGGCGCTCATTGGTGCATGAACCGAGCCAGACGTCACGGGCTCTACAATCCTAGTATCCACAACGCTAGCATCATCAAACGATGCACGGATTTCCTCGTCCAAAAACGCGCCAGGGCTACCACCGCCATGCACAAATGGCTCTCGAAATGTCGGCACATTCCCGTATCGAGGTTGAACGAATCCCATTTCCATCGCACCATCGAGCTCACCGCATGCCGAAAAATGGGGATAAGGATCACATGGATGGGGTTGCTGAACGACATTGCCCCAGTCATCGACCCAACCACCTTGTCGGCCCCACCAGCGGACAGGGGCTTCGTTCAAAGGGGTCGAGTCGCCCTTGACACCAGTGAATGTGTCCTGAAACGATTGGCCAGAGAACATAGGACTGTTCCGCGGAGATTCGTATGGATGTGATTCCACGCCGAGCGAGACACGTCTATGGCGCAAATTGTCCGGAAATGACGAAGCAACTGACGCGCCACACAAATTTCCAGACGACTGTTGAATGAGTGACTGGGTACGAGTATAACGAGAAGATGAAGGAGAGATATGGACAGGAGAAGCTTGAGAAAGGTGAAAATGAGACTGCGTGGAGTGAGATGGTGAACGGAAAAGGCGGGTTTGGACCGGGGAATGGGCCTGGGTTTCGCACAAATGTCAGTGGGCGGGCACACAGCGGATGGGAAACAACGTACACTATGGGTGGAGGTGGGGGACCCGGGCCTTGGACTACCAGAAGGTGTAAGAGGGCGTACATTTTGCTGCAATGAACCCAGGAGTGGAGACGAAGAATGAGGCAAGGAACCAGACAAGAGTATTCCTTGCGAAAACGGGCTACCGCTTGGGCTGGGATGGCGCGCATACACGCGATGCGGTTGGAGGGGAATAGGTCCCGCGATTGGAGATCGCTCAGGAGAGCGGGAGAATGAAGGGGCGTGAGGACAAGAGACAGCAGGGGGCGACCGCGGAGAGCAGGCAAAACATGAGTCGAGGCGCTCTCTCAAAGGGGAAAGGGTATCGGACATCTCGCCGACGGGCGAGTTGTGGGGAGTATGTCCAGTTGGGAGGGGCGGGGAAAATGAAGTGGGAGAAGGATTAAGAAGAGACGGGAGACGGGGCGAAGAAGTCTGATGAGAAGCCGCGCTCGTTGGGCGGGGCGAGCGCATGAATGAAGCAGACATGGTCATCAAGTAAATATGGGAGAACGAGGAGCGAATGAACAGAATACCAACCCTCCTGGCGGGTTTTATACGCCATGGAATATATGATGGTAGCCAGTATGGTATGACGTCGGCTAGTTTGATTGAAAAGACTCGTACTTGTATAGTCGCAGACCGTTCCGAGCGCCCACTGGATTCAGACGCAAGCACTAGCACCAATCGTACCGGGTTCGCTAATTGATAGACCTCATTAGTTCTGCACTTGGATCCACAGCAAACTCACCGAACGCGACCGCAGCGCTCGTATATCCGTCTTGAACAAATACGGCATGTCTTCCGCTTTGGAATTTTGGGTATGATGTCATGCCGACTCGATGGGGCGGTACAAAGTAGTATGAGACATTCCTACTACTCCACGGCAGCAAGGGGCCCTTCTGCGCTGTTCGCGAATCAAGCCAACACAACGTCGGTCAGCGCCAAAACCAACGAACACGCCAAATACTAGTACTCACCTGATAAAGCCTCTCCTAGCCCCTTACACCACCCATGCATAGAACATCATGCCTCAGTGCCTGGCCAGTTTTGCAGTTGGGCCGAGGTCTCCCAGAGAGTTGGACGCAACAGTTTGACACTTCGTATTCGTATCGGGGCTGTTTAACTACCACCTTCGTGTTTGAATTTGACCTGGCACTAGCACCAGCATCGAATCCGAAATGAAAGTTTGAGCGTTAGCTTGTAGTGCCAACATCAACTTGAATGAGTCCTTGGAGGACATCTCTGATATGAATTTTCTGTGCACTCCAGGAGTCCGAATGTATCACATGACGCGAACAAAGTTGAGGCGGAGATTCAATAGACTGCCCCTCCGCCACACAGCACCCACTTACCCAACAGATTTCCTTGGTTTTAGGATTGGTTTTAATGAGCTGTTACTTGTGCTGTTGTGCCTTCAGTACAATATTCTCAGTTTTGTGATGCTATAGTGGTGTTCATGGTGACCTAATCATACAAATCTTTGCATGAACTTTAGTCTGAATTTGTGAAACATATGGGTCTCTTGTATCAAGGTTCAGTCACCGATTGAAATGTCTCCAATACAGACTACTGGTGCACATCGCTCGACACGCCTTAGGGAGCAGGCCCAACATCGACTCATGCGACCTTTCCCTCACAGCTCTGTACCAAGATTCCAACCTCAGAACTCCCCTTCCATGCAAGCCCTGCTTGACCCATACCTGAAACTGGGGAGGTGTGAAGACAGATTTGTATCATATGAGGTAACTATAAGCTGAAAAGACATCCTGCTTGACTGGAGACAGGGGAGTTTTGGTGAATGTGTTGTCTCATCAGTTTTCAGCTAACTGTCTTATATACAAAAGACCTACACATATGAATCGGTGGTTACACCTTGTAAATGTACTGATGTAGAATAAGATGTTTATAGGGTATATTTGTATATAGTCAATTAAGGTGAACTTTTTTCTTGCTACAATATATAGATATCTATAATCTACCCAATTAGAGGATTACAATGATATATCAATCATAAAAATTGGCGGTGTAGTTATTGTGATATGATTCAAACAAGATGGCATATTTGTTGTTTCAAAATTACCATTTAAGAGAAGCCCTTCGGGCTTCTCATGTGGACATAAGTTATGAGGCTTTCCTGGCATGTTAGGGATTCTCCCTGGCCTAGCATTTCATTTCACAACAACAACAACAACAACAACAAAGAATTTTAACACCCTCTTGCTAATTGGGTTCGGGTCCAGAGAGGGTTATTTTACATTTGAAAGGTCAATATCGCGCAACTTTGAAGAAAATGGAATTGCGTGACCTATGAAAGCTGATACAATCGCGCA
>JBBPTX010000277.1:0-38517 GCA_038094595.1 Pulveroboletus aff. annulatus
GGATTGACGAGGGGGTGGGGGACCTTCGGAGGTCCCGCTTTCTTGGGTTTGGCTTTGCCCCCTTTGGCCTTGGGGGGGCGCCCTCCAGTGGTTATCCGCGCTGTCTGCGGTTTCTTGGAGGGCCCAGCTGTCCCTTTGGGCTGTGGGACGTGTAAGTGTATTATGTCTTCCCGGGCATAAATAGCAGTTACTTACTGGGGGAGCTGCTTGAGCTCCTTGGAGGCGACGTACGGCAGAATTCACCGCCTTGTCTACAAGTGATTGGATGCTACCCCCCTGGGTAGCATCCCCCATCTCGACGTCAGTGGCCTCCTGTACGGCCTTCTTGGCTGCCCGCTTTTGGGCCTGAGCAGCCTCAGCGGAGTCCACTATAGAGCGGATCCGGCTGGCGTACACCACAAAATCTTCAACACATTGGCGAGCCAACATGTTGTAGAGTGGGTTTGGCACCCACCGGACGACAGTGATCTCGTCGTCCACCATAGCCGTTTCCGGCATCTGGTTGTGGCGGAGGAGGTGAGCGGCCTTCTCCTGGACCACAGGCTGAACGGTGTCAAAGAGCGCCGAATCAGACAGCTTCCCATTAAGGGCATCGATTTCGTGGCCTTTAGCCTCGATGTGGCTGGCCAGAATAAGGCTCTGGTGGGCCTTCCAGCCAGAGGACAAGGTGGAGCGGAACTCCTTGCCTTTGTCGCTCTCCTCAAACCCCTTGGTAAATGGGACCATCGGGGCCCCTGCAACGAGCCAGGGTGGGAATGTCCCGGCCAGCTGATGGGCCTCCCACTTTTGTAAAGTGGACCGCGAACTCGCAAGCTGATGGGCTGTACGAGAGACCTCCTCGAGGAGGGGGCGGAGGACGGGGCGAAACTGAGCGGGGACCATCGAGATGACCTCCGCAACAGAGTTTGCGGCCTGGAGGGCCACATGACGTTCGAGGGGGGACGTACTAGCAACGGCCGCCTCTGGCCGTAATGCTTGATGGATCCCCAGAGAGGCAGCTTGCTGGAGAGGAGAAGTAGCGCGGAGGTAAGCGGCGTTGGACATTCTTGGTGACGACGGGGAGTAAGGTGGATCGAAAGTGTGTTAGGAATCAAAATCAGCGACGAGCGAAGCGAGTTGCCGTTTTTCAAAATATGATCCGGAGATGGGAAACCTGAAAAGGTGACAGGCGGTGGGGTCTCAACCCAGCCCATGTCCTGTTTCGACGATTGTCTCATCAGACCTTAAATGCAGGTTGTACAGATGGCATACTTACAGGCCCTTTATAGTGATGGGCTATTGTAAGTAGTAAGCGTTAATGACAATGGCTGACTGATGTGAGAACAAAGCTATTTTAACACCCTCTTGCTAATTGGGTTCGGGTCCAGAGAGGGTTATTTTACATTTGAAAGGTCAATATCGCGCAACTTTGAAGAAAATGGATTTGCGTGACCTATGAAAGCTGATACAATCGCGCAACTTTGAGATGATGGGAAATGCGCGATTCTGAAAAGTAACAAAAACGCGCAACTTTCAAAAACACAAAGTTGCGCAACTTTGTAGTTTATAAAGTTGCGCGATTCTGAAAAGTAACAAAAACGCGCAACTTTATAAAACACAAAGTTGCGCAACTTTGAGATGATGGAAAATGCGCAACTTTGTGTTTTATAAAGTTGCGCGTTTTTGTTACTTTTCAGAATCGCGCAACTTTATAAACTACAAAGTTGCGCAACTTTGAGATGATGGAAAATGCGCAACTTTATAAACTACAAAGTTGCGCAACTTTGAGATGATGGAAAATGCGCATTTTTGATTTATACAAAGTTGCGCAACTTTGTGGTGTTGCAGACTTGTCAGATAAAAATTAAGTAGTATCTTCCTACATAGTATAGCTTATCTATTCTAAATTCCAGATTTCTACCATAGTTTCTGGAATTTAGAATAGATTTTAATTACCATTGACATCTTCCATTCCACCCATCTATAGCAGATCAGTAGCTGGTAACCTCATGAACTTTTTAATCTCCATTACAGGCCAACTCCTCATATACATCATGGTTGGGCTTAGGGGATAGACATATCTAGATCAATACTCAACATATATCTACAGTATAAATAGTATATAAAGTAAGACTGGACAGAGCTTAGTTTTCAGTCTAGTTCTCTTCATTCTCCTTCTATGAAGCATCTTTAGCATGAGCTCAATGTCTTAGTAGCTTGGTGATTGTCTACAGACTTATAGTCATAACATCTCAAACACTAACCCTACTGCCAAGCTAGGCATAGATTATTCTTGACCCATTAATGCTCTTGATGATACTCTTGATTTAGAAACCCCATAGCTGATACCCTGTTGCCACTATCATAGGTGATTGACCCATTGACCCCCTTTGGATCTTAAGTAATTGTATGTCTACATGGAACCATATTCAAGGGCCATGCAAAACAAATTTTATACTTGATATAGAACTTATGCTAAAATTTATTATTTTGAATTAGTTAATATATTTATCTATACATCAAATTTTTGCCACAATATGGAGGCTTGTTTACATATGAAATTTTGATATTTCTCAAATGACAAATTCTATTTCATGTGTGAAATTGACATTTTGTTCACAATAAAAGTCTATCTTAAATTATAGAAAATCTATAATGTAATTGTTTGCAAATACTCATATCTCTATCTTTTAGCATATTATTGTTCTCTGTCTTATTTTCTGAGGCTTCTTTATATTATCTTCTTACTATGTTTGCTTCTCTTTTGAACCACTGTGCATCTAGAATTACTTCTAGATAAACATTATGTGGTGCTGCTGGCTATGCAAAAGGGTTTGGTTGAGGAGCTTTTGATGGACTTTGCTTAGGGGTTGTGAGTTATCTAAGTGAAATAAGATCTGTGACAAGGCTAAGGGTGTGCTAATGAATGCTCACAGATCCTAAAGGGCCTGTAGATCCCCTATGTCTAGCGTAGTGTCTATGTCAGGTTTTTCCTTGATAAGATAAGGAATTGTTCATATATGAGGTGAAAAATAATATATAGCTATAACAGCCAACAATAGTGACATAAGACTAATTCAATAGTCTTTTCATTTCTAGGATGACCTGCCATAGGCAAGTCATGACATAATTTAAGGGTTTTTATTCATAGATCTTTATTATCTTTGTTTTTGGATGGAACATATAACCAATTTCCTTCTTGGTAAAGAAGTTCATTAGCTTCTTCACATACTTTGTACTCTTTGCAGAGTTTTCATTATGATTTGCCTACAGGGTGTATGCTTTTTCCCCTTTTTCTTTATCAGGCTAATAGTTTCCTTTCCTGTCATTCTACAATGTCCCATTCCTCTCATCAGTGTGCTTATTCCACCACTATGCAGATACTCTTCTCTTTCTGATCTGCTCACACTATATGCACTAGCCTTTAACACCTCACTCTCATGCATGCCTTTCTCTTGTTCTTCATGATTCCATCACATTCTATTGGCATTTTCCATGCCAGCTCTAAATGGATCTTTACTTATATATAAACCCTTCAATAGGACTTTTAGTTTCTTTTCCCTTTCCCTAACCTAGTTCTATTTATGGCTTGTTGCCTAGTTAGTCCTAGCAATCATAGCCTCTTTTACTCCTAAGTCTTCATTCTACTATTAAGTGAATGTTTCACACAAAGGCTTGTTGGCCTCCATGTGTCTTATCTCGAAATCTTGACCCTACTTTCAAGTCAGATGTAGGTTACCTTGACCTGTTAATATCCCTGATGGTACATTGACCAGGCAACCTCACAGCCTGCCCTCATGGCTGTTCAAACAGATAACCAAACCCTTGACCCTACTAGGCCTCAGGCGTTTGTAGGTTTGCGCACAACCTTATTCAAGGCCACACATAACAGTTTCTATACTTCTGTCTCCATCAAGAGATATGTTTGATTGAATGTTTCTTGTTATAGCTGAAGCGACTACTCTCTTCGATGTAATCTGAAGTGAGGGAGGCTGAACTAGATCTCTATCTATTCAAGGAGCAAGATTGGAATCTCAATCAGTTTAAGGGAAGACGGATGATGTGAATAGGGGACGTAGGAAGGAACTCTCGAAGTTGCTCAGATATCGGGTGACAGATGAGGCGATGACTTGCTGTGACGTTACATTCACAAGAAGGGCTGGATCTTCTTGGGCAAGAAAGTAGGAAGTGACAAAGTGGAACAACTTAGGGAAGTATCCCCAAGTGTTCCCTGTATTTATACACTATGGTACAAGTGGAGATACAAAAGTTCTAAGCTAGCTGGGTAGAGGGTAAGGTAAAGAATATGATGTAATGGTGGAGTAGGGCAGTGTACATGCTGGCTAAAGTGAGGCAAATATGAAAGGAATGGAAGAGTGATAGTGAAAGGATAGGTCTAGAGCAAGGGGATTAAAGTAATGCGCATGAGGTGAGGCACCTAGACCAGTGATGTCATGATGACATCATATCTAATCTAATTAGGTAAGAACGTGAAGGAATAGTGAAGGGAATGATCTTAGATAAGATCATTGACTGATAAGATTAGATAATGCAAAAAATGAGAAAATGTTTGTAGCACGAAATCAATTTGTAATAATAGCTGTACCTCTTTGTTGTAGATTGTGACTTTGGATGATGTTATTCTTATCTGCTCTGGGAATATCATAGTAATTCCTTTGTTATCATCTTTTATTCTTTGAGTGTGATCTTCTCTTTTAAAGAGAATATTTATCTTTGTGTTTGACAATTCTTGATTGTACACAAAGGTATAGTTAAATTTGGATAGATACTGCACATATCTAGCTTGTCTTCTAGACAGGTCTTGCACTTTCATAAAGTATTAAAGGTTGGCATGATTATTCCATACTTTGAATGGGTGTTCTATTCCTTCTAGATAATGGCACCATTGCTCTAACACTCTAATGGTGCTTAACATTTCTTTATCTGCAATAGAATAGTTTCTTTCTAGTGACATCAAGTGTGAGCTAAAAGCCATTGGATGCCACTTGTTTTCTTTAAGAATAGATAATATTGCTCCTGTTGCAAGGTTAGAAGCATCTATCTCTAGGCAAAATTGAGAATCAATGTTAGGATAAGTGAGAATAGGAGCTGTGGTAAATTGTTCTTTTAATTTATTGTATATATCTTGCTGTGAAGAGTTCCATTTTCAGGGAATATCTTTCTTTAGGAGGTTGTTCAAAGGTCTAGCCTTTGTAAATATCATAACATTGTCAATGCAAACCATCATAATGTCTTCCATATCTACAAATAGCTCATTTATCATGGGTTTGAATGTGGCTGATGAGTTGCACAATTCAAAGAATATAATCAGAGGTTTGAAGAAACCTTTATATATGATGAAGGCTGTTTTCCATTTGTCTCCTTTCTTGATACATATATGTTGTATTGACTAGCTACAATATGAGGGGGAGTGGATAATTATTGCAAATTGTCTGCAAGTTTAGATAGCAATAGTCTTGAATCATGTGCTTTCAATCATCTTATTTTGATACAAAGAAGACTGGTGATGTTTGAGGAGATTTTGAGGATCTAATGTATCCTTTTGATAATTGATCTTCTAGCCAGTCTGATACTTTCTTCTGTTCATCTGCACTCAGAGGTATGAGCCTTTTTTTTTTTGATTGAAAGTCATCTTTCAGATCTATAGCATGATTCCAAGATTTTCATGTTGAACTACTTAGTACTAGCTACTACAGTTAGTGTGAGACTTACATCACTTAAATACTATATAGTAGCTACTAGCCTCTATAATATATATAGGGAACCAAGTCCATCTTGGATAATAACAATAAGTTTACCTCTTGTCTTCAGACCACCATCTGTCTACCAGCAGGTGAGTTAGGCTTCCTCCTACATATCCTACTCTATATTTTGTGTAGATATTCTAATGGATGTCTTTTCTTCAAATACTTTGAGATACTCATGATAACATTCTAGCACAAGTTCTGCAGCAGTTGATTCATAAGGGATTTAAGTTTTTCATCTACTGCTTGCCCAATTCTAATATTACATTCTTGTTTTTTATTTTCTTCATTTTCCAGTGTTTTTATTCTTTCATATACTTTATATTGAGCTTTCTGCTCTTCTTTCTCTAAGAGCCTGAGATAGATGCTTTTGTCTCTGAGCTCCCAGCATTCTTTTCCACAACTTTTTAATCTGATATTTCCAGTCTTCCAATTGATGTCTGGGTTATGTTTCTTTAACTAGGAGTGGCCAATTGCCATCTGGTTCTTTTCTAGACTGGTGACTTCCACTTCAACTACCTCTCTATATTCTTTATAATCTAGTAGCAAGGACATGACATGCATTATCTTGCCTGCTTCATTTTATGTTTCATCAATGTTATAGACAGTTAATGGCTAATCTGGTTGTTGGAGGGGGAGGGCATGTTGTATAGAAATTACATTATCACTGAAGATACAGTTTGTATCAGAATTAAGAAGTGAAGTGACTACTCTTTACAATGACAGTAGTGAGGGAGCTGAGCTGAATATCTATCTGTGTAAATAGCAAGATAGATTATCTGATCAGATCAAGGAGATATGGAAGATAAGGTAGGAAGCATATGAATGATCTCTTGAGTTGCCCTGATATTGGGTGATAGAAGAGGGGACTTGCTGTGACTGTGACATTCATAAGAAGAGGCTAGATCCTTCTTGGGCAAGAGTAGGAATGATCAAAGTGGAACAACTTGGAGAGTACCCTTAAGTGTTCCCTGTATTTATACACTATGGTACAAGAGGAGATACAATGTTCTAAGTCAGCTGGGTAGATGGTAAGGATGTGAAGCAGGACAGTGTACAGTGGCTCAAAAAAGTGTCCCAATGTTGGAGCATTTTGAAGAGATTGCTTTATTACTAGAAAGGCAGAAAGAATTATGTTAAGGTCTTGCAGAATAAAAGAATGTACCTGCTCTTGGCTTTTTAAAAATACTTGGTTTACATAATTTGGTTGCTATGATATTGAAATATAGCCATTTCAAAATGACATGTCATTGGGACACTTATTTGAGCATTATCTCAATTCTGAAGTTCTAGTATTTAGTGGATCCTTCTTTGGTTTTCATCATAGCCACCATCCTTCTAGACATGCTTTCTATCAATCTTTGACACTCCTCAACATCAACCTTGCTCCATTCCACTCTAATTCTTTTTAAAAGTTCTCAAACCTCTTTTGATAATGTTATATGCCCTTTAAGCTCTTTTTTAGATTTTTTCAAAGATGTTCAATAGGATTAATGTCTGAAGATTGTGCTGGTCAATCTAGAACCTTGATCTCAGAAGTGTTAAGCCATTCCTGAGCCCTTCTAAAGGTATATTAAGGTTATTATCTTGTTAAAAGATAATGCTATTTTTAGAAATTCCAGAATTCTTCATGTTAGAAAGCAGCTTATCTTTCAAAATGAATACAAACTGCTCTACTATCATCCTACCCTCTATCTTTTCCAGAATCCCCACACCATTTCATCTTATACACCCTCAAACCTTCTTCAAACTTTACTATCTCCTAAATCACCTTGTCTAGCAAAGGCTCACCTACCCCTTTTTATACATACATCCTTTTATATGACCCAGTCCTATTGATTTTAGTCTTATCTGACCAAATTATGCCTCTATAGTCCAGTTCTGATGCTTAAAAGCAAAGACTAGCCTTTATCTCCTATGTTTGATAATTAGGAGAGTCTTTTTCTTCCTGACTATAGCCTTCAAGAAAGCAGATTTGAGCACATTGCAAACAGTTTGAGAAGAAATAGATGAGGAGAGGACAGAGTTGATGAGATAGATAGCTTGAATAGCATTTTTAGCTTCCCCAGTGGTAATACTAGAGATTATTCTTCTTCTATTAGTAGAAGAAAGTTTAAAAGAGCATTCCAATTTGATGTTACCCTTTTCTAAGAGCAATTCTTTGATGATCCTAGGCATAGTAGACTTTCCTAGACCAGTTTTGAAGGATATCTGACAAGCAGAAAGATCAAATTTAGAGAAAAGAGATTATTGATTTTGATAGAGATAGAAATGGATTTCATAATGAAGTAGAGTTGGCTGGGTGAGATTATGGCTTTTATATCTCTTAGCATTGTGTAGCTTACATAAGTAGTCAGGGTCAAGGCATATTGTCCATTAGAAGCTTATGTTATTTACTAAATAGTAAATAATAGAATCATGGTCAAATAAGTGTCCCAATGACATGTCATTTTGAAATGGCTATATCTCAATACCATAGCAACCAAATTATGCAAACCAAGTATTTTCAGAAAGCCAAGAGCAAGTACATTCTTTCATTCTGCAAGACCTTGATATGATTCTTTCTGCATTTCTAGTAATAAAGCAATCTCTTCAAAATACCTCAACATTGGGACACTTTTTTGAGCCACTGTAGCTGTAACAATAACAACTTGACCCATCATCCTTCCTTGATGGTATTTCAACCCAGCAACCCCACAGCTGGTTATCTTGATGCATCAATGTTCCCAACAACGCCCTCTAAACCCTTGACCCTGCTAGACTCTAGGCTTTGTAGGTATACACACGACCTTACCCAAGGCTATGCATAACACACAACAACAACAACAATAGTGCTCACACATGTGCAGACCATAACAAGGGTGGTGATGGCAATGATGATGGAGAGACTGAGGACAAGCAGATGTCAAACTACTTAGCACTAGCTACTACAGTTAGTGTGAGACCTATATCACATAAGTACAATACAGTAGCTACTAGCCCCTGTAGTATATATAGGAAACCAAGTCTGCCTTAGATAATAACAATGAGTTTTACCTCTTGTTCCTAGATCACCATCTGTCTACCAGCAGGTGAGTTGGGCTTCCTTCCACATATCCTGCTCAACAGCAGGATGGTAATATTATTTAATAGTGTATTTTTTAATCTACATGTACATGTACTACACTTTTTTGTAGCAAGCTGTGGCTTGAGCCTAGGCTTGGGCTTTCGAGCTGGGCCAGGCCATCTTTAGGGGCTTCAAAGGCTCAGAGCCAGGCCTGTGATTTCATCAAGCCCCCAGCCCCTAAAGCCAGGCCAAGCCATGGCTTTTGGGCTGGGCTAGGCTGGGCTGTGACATCACTAATTTTGGCTAGACACTATTCTTGCCCACCTTTTGGGCATGGGAAAACTTGCTGTGGCAGTGGTTTGAGTACGAGGAGCCCCCCTATCAGGTGATTTCAGAATTCTGCAACTTTTGTAATAGGGCCAGATTTCTCTCTCTGGAATGATGAGAGTGGAAGAGCAGGCTGTCAAATAGGCCTAAGGTGGAATTTGCCAACCACCATCATAGTCTGATAATGTGCATTGAGCAACCATGTTTAGATATACCTACTCACCTATTGAGTGGCTGGGAATTAGACACCATCCAAAGATGACCCACTCCAAGTCTCCAATGAGGCAAATATTATTCAGGGCTGCCAAAGCATTGAGCAACATTTTGGTCAGGTGGACTGATGGTTTTTCCAAGCCTGTCTTGTTTCGAGACAGTTTACCTTACTCTGAGCAGGAGACGAACGGACCATGGTTCCGAAACATCAACTTCTCTTCAGGGGGTTTGCCGGAGCCACCCGAAGAAAGGAATGCACGAAGTAGAGCCACGGTCGCAGCTCGCATGGTAACGCACTTCTGAAGACCCCCCCATAACACCGCACAGATGCTTCAGCCCCAGCAATGAGCTATCGATATGACATCGAGCGGCCGCTTTACTCCTTCGGCGGTACATACATAATCGCGGAAATGATTGTGGTCGGCAGTCACAACCTCAACGGGCACGTATCCATTAGAGCGAGTATCGTGCACACGGGGCTCTTCCGAAAAGAAATGGCTCATTGACCTGAAGTCCGATTCGTCATCAACTCATCTGAGCCACTGCCTCAGTCTAATCTGGTTCGGGAACTTGAAATTATTTAGACCTTTTCGAGGATTATCAACAACTGTGGCCCACTGAGACTGCCGCGACAAGCAACAGTAGCTATGCCTGCATATCATTTTAGTGAGTCATGACACCGCCTGACTGCGTGTTACACTGATACATGAACAGGTTTTTCTTCTTCCTTAATGTCATGGTCGGGTGTCATCCTCCTTCTCACAACCTCACTTGTCAACCTCCCGTGACCCCCCCATCTTGTCCTCGTCTGATCCGAGAATCCCCGTATGGACAGTTCTCCTTCCGACGAGTACGCGATCCGAGATTGCCTTCTCTTTGCTCGGCATGCGTATAAAACGGCACGTCCTCCTCAGCTGGAATACATCTGCTTTCCTTCCCAGTTCCTTGGGAGGTCTCATCGACGATGTACCACCTCACCAGTTTTCTGGTCATCGTCCTTTCTCTCACCTCTGGCCCTGGCGTCCTTGCCCAGACTGAAGCAGCTCAGACAACGCTCGCCTATGACACCCACTACGACGAAGCGAACCTCTCTCTCAACGATGTCGCGTGTTCCAATGGACAATACGGTCTTGAGAGAAAAGGCTACACCACGTTGGGTTCGCTCCCAACATTTCCAAACGTCGGTGGGGCTTTCAGCATCGCAGGTTGGGACTCGCAGGCATGCGGCAGTTGCTACGCTGTCACATACGCGAATGTTACTGTCAACATCTTGGCGGTAGACGTGTCCCAGACCGGGTTTACGGTCTCGCAGACGGCGATGAACACATTGACAGGGAATCTGTCAGTTGAACTGGGGAGGATCAGTGTATCCTACTGCCCAGTATCCGCGTCCGCGTGCAAGCTGTGAAATTGAGATGATTCGAGCTAGATGGATGCGGAATTGTACGTGATACATTTACCCTTGTGACATCCTGAGGGTTGATAATGATTCTGAACTTTAGGAAGGAATGCCTGTCGAACAGCGGTTGTAATACTGGTCGGGTGTTAATCGATGTTGCAGCCAGAATTGAAAGAGTGTTTCAGCTTACTTATCTAGCACTGTAAATGGATGATGTCGCCCCCTTACTAGCGTGAAACCCGCCATCAGTTAGAAAACTGTATCCAATCCATCAGGAAGAATTCCGCCTTCGAGTTCACCAGGTGCTAGCTTGCGATCCATTTATAAACTGCTTACCATTTCCAGGCCAAACGTTTGTGGACGATCATGATTCTTTCTGTTCGGATTTCATACACAGCCTCCAAGTTATCTGGAGCCTCTGTTTGGCATCGAACCGGACTATTGACCGTCTGGACCACCATCTTTGAGTCATCTCCTAGTACCGTTCACAACAAAGCGGAGAGTCTCCGCCTTGTTGTCAATGGTACGTGTATGGGGCCCTCCGATTGTGATGGTGGCCGCAGTAATGGTCACAACCCACCAGTGCAGTGTATATTTTGAGGTCTTGAAGCTGACTCAGATTCTCGATTACGGGACTCGGGACTCAGGACAACTATGAGCACTAGAAAAAATAAAGCTGCACGCCGAAAGCGTTTGATGAGCGGAAGCTGGACGGACTAATATAGTATGTGGGAACAAATTTCTTGTTCTGGCCCAAAACGCCGACTTGAACTTCTAAATCCGTGCAATATTATATGGCGGCGGCCAACGTTTTCTTACCAAATCTTGGAAGGCGCAACTCCTGAGAAGTTAGCGTAACTTCAAGAAAAAAGCACACTGATAGTGACAGTTCGGGTTATGGGGCCGAATGATGTCGGTAGGCTGGACGAGTAAGTAGTATTCCATGCCTATGATATTCGATCTGATTCCGAGACAAGTGACTGTACAACTTATGTGGACATCCCAACTTTTAGTCGTTTAGAAAATAAAGATAGCAGTCTGTGTTCCAGCCACCAACCTTTTTGCATGTACTCACTCACGGTGCTGGAAAAGGTTAGTGCGAGATTCTCATCCCAGGAAGTCGCCAAGCGACCCACATGGCACTGATGGCGGCAATACACTTGTAGCGCACAATGTCCGTTCGTTAATGCTTCCGGTCGGTGATTGCTGTGACCTGGCTGTTCAGATACAACCACCCCCCCCCCCCCCCCTCGCGGTCTCTGCTTAATCTCATCGGAACGCATCTAGCATTTCAACTGGAAGATATTCTCTTAAATATCTTTGGGCTCTCAGGCAGATTTATCTTTACTGCGCACGGTCGATGGCATAAGGACATAAGTCTGGCTTCTCTAGCTAGAACGTGTCGTGCATTCAAGGAACCAGCGTTAATATACTCTGGTCAGAGTTGGACAATCTATCTCCTCTATCTCGATGTCTTCCAGAGGTGTCATACGATCCTCTTGAATCCATGGCGAGACAATTATTTGGTTTATTCACGCTTCCGGTAGTGAATGTTCATCCAAGGACTCTTCCTTCCGCTCCTGGGGATACACTTACGGGAAATGTTGGTTTAAAACGCCACTTGAGAAGTCCGAATGGGACACCCTTCGAAGTTACACGCGTCGTGTCTGGTGCATACACTGTTTCGGCGGACTCGACCCGAACGCTGCCAGAATGTTGGTCCATATTCCTTCCGCCAGCCCACTCCTCCCAAACCTTCGATCTCTGATATTTGATTGTCATGAAAAAAAGATGTAGGGTCACCTGTCTTGCGTCTGCCCTTCCCCTCCCTAATTCACCTCAGTATCAGGTTGGGCAGCGCGGTAGATCTGCGCATGCTACGAGATCTACTCTTGTCGCTTGCCAGGTCCCGCCCGAATATCAAGGAATTTCAAATTTCCTTCTAAAGCATTGATTATGCCTGGCCCCAACAACGAGCCTGGATCAACAGAATTATCTCCAATCATACTCGCTACTGGAGAAGTCTTCGGTTAGTGCATTGTTCAGAAATTGCCTTGGATGCCGACGCGCTCGTACACTTGTCTTCCTTGTCTGCGTTGACTTCGCTCTGCTTCCGGCTTGAGGACTCGAAGACCTTGGCTCCAGGCCCGTCACTTACAGATCAACTCACACACCTTTCCTTTTCAAGTCTCCGTAGCTTGACCTTGGGTTCTGAGTTATTATCCTCGGTTTCGAGGCTACTCTCCCGGGTGGTACTTCCCACTATCACCTACTTCTCTGCGACGATCGACGACAGGGTGGGTTGCGCCCTAACCCAACACCAAGCTTCCAAGGATGATCTCGCCTTGTTCCTGGATAGGGTTCAGACAGTTATGGGTCCGACGATCCAAAGCTGGACTTTGGTCCAACGCGATGGCGCGCCACAGGATGATGAATTTGAGGATGATGAACTTGAGGACATTGAATTCGAGATTCCTCCACCTCCGCCTCTCGACCTACGGAGCCTCCTTGGCCTGGATGAGCTGCGACCTCTCATGACATTTGGCCATCTCCGTTGCTTGAATATCGATCTGGCTTGGGACGTAGGGTTAAACAGCAACGAACTCCTAGAGCTGGTATCGGCGTGGCCCAAGCTGGAAGAGCTTCTCATAAATCAGCAGTACGGCTGGAACACGCTTGGTGGAATCACCTCGGATGTACTAGCAGGTCCTCTCAAGACATATCCGTCGCTGAATCGCATCGCTTTGGTTATTGACACACGCGAGTACACTGAATTGCCTCCAAGCCGATCGTCGCCGGCCCTCGAAGGTCCCCGGTTCAGCGAGGCATTTTCTATCGATGTTCTCCGTAATCGAAGAAGAATCAGTTCCGGCCATGGCGGCCTTCCTTGCCGGCATCGTGCCTCATGTCCATTTCTCCTTGGCTGGCTGGGACTGCTGGGCATTGGCGGGGCGCCCGTTGAGGATTCAGAATGGTGAGACGTACCGCAAACGTTGGGAGGATGCACAATGTTGGTCTGGCCAAAAAGGCTTTCGGAGCAGAGTGTTTGGAATCTTTGGATCACGTTCAGTCACTATTAGTCGCTTGTCTCATGAAAATGACTCAAACGAGGTTCACAACTAAGTTAGTACCTTTCATAAGTCTTCATTACACATACCTAATCCTAACTAGGCTAGCAGCGACTAGGAGGATGCCAGGATGATTAGGCAACGTGATGATGCAGACCGATTTGACCCGTTTCATTACAATTCGATTTGGGTGCTCTAGCCCTCTGTGGACTATGTATTCTTTTTCTCTTTCGTACGCATTCTATGCCTCTGCAAATGGGACAAACGAACAATTCATGCAACGTCATCGCCAATCCTTCTATGTAGTCCAACCATTTAATTAACACCGCCCAATGACGTTTCCTTACTAGCGTATGCCTTGAATTTTTCCTCGACCTCCCATGCGCCGGACCAGTATTCGACGATACATTGAAGGCGCGAGGAAGTTCCCTTAGCACGTTCATCTGCGATTTTTCGTTCGAGGCCGCGGAAGCGACGACAAAGAACGACGTCTTGACTGTTTAAGAGAATGAGGATGAGACGTAGGGGGAAGGGGGAAGAGACGTACCTTCTGAGACGCAGGATGGCACAAAAGTCGTTGGCGCCGTCGCCGATGTAGATGACACGATCGTATTCGGTGTTCTTGAATTTCCGGTGGGTGTCGAGGTAACGGGTAAGCTCCTGGCCTGCAAGGTCGTAAGGAGGGAGTTCAAGAAAAGGGGGAGAACGCACCCTTGCACATATTATCTTCGCATCCGACGGTGCAGTTGTGGGGCGGGTCATTCGGACCAACGCGTCGACGAAGGACGAGACGGTTTGGGTGATCTGGGTCGGAAAAGTCGGCAGGGTTGGTGATGATGGTGTCAAAGCAGTCTCGGATATGCTGCCACTGGTTTCATCGCGTCAAAACTGTGAAGCATTGGAAGTGATAGACGTCACGTACCTGAAGGATGGTATTGATGAAAAAAGTGTTTGCATTGGAGAGTATGAAGATGGTAGTATCGACGCTGGAGGGATCTTTGAGAAGCTGTATGCCGCGTTTCATGGCAGGGTGCTTGAAAGCAATCGGGTGAGCATAAGGATCGATCGAGACGTGATCGACAGGAAAAGGACTCACAAAAGGGATTAGGCGGAGGGCATTTATGACATCTTGCTTCTGTATTCTACGTTTCTCCTCTGAAAGCTCGCGTAGAGATTCGGCACTTTAAGGGCGGGAAGAGAAAGAAACCACGGGTGTCGATCGTAATCTCGGGTGACCATGTGGAAAATGAACGAAAGTGAGATCTTACACGAGATCTGTCCACTGCATGGTCTCTTCGGGTTCCCGAGGGCGATCCCTCATCTTTCTGCGAATATCGGGCGCGAGGACTTCAAATACCCATCGATCCGAGTCTTGGTCTGCCATGGACCTGTTGAAGTGTCATTTTTGGCATGTAGGTGGGGAACAGCGACTAGCCAGTCAAAGTCAAACACGACGAGCTGTTTCCTGGCCGAGGCCATCGATTTTCCGGTCGTGGTACGAGATCGGCAGATACAGATAAACCCCAGGCGGAGACCGAAAAAAGGAGACGCCTCGACTGTGCTGGAATAAGCGGCCGTCTCGAATGCCATCCCTCGTTTGCACCGCGAAAGCGTCCTACAAAAAGCTGTCTGGCACGCTCGAGCTCACCGACAGCCATCTACAATGGACTCAGGACGGTAAGAAGGCGCCTTCTGTGCGCGTACCACACCAGGATGCTTCCTGTGAGCGGCCAAGATCCATCTATTCGCGTCATGTCTAACTACACACAGCGCTATTTTGCAGCAAACAAGGCGCAACTCAGGTCAGACTCAAACTCGGTCTCGTCAACGACGACGCGGGACACAATTTTACGTTCACGACGACACCACAAGAAGTGGCGTACTCGGAGCGAGAGACGTTCAAAACGGAATTGACTAGCATCATCAGTCGGAACCGCGTCTCGTCCAGCGCGATCGTTGGTACCACCGCTGCGGCACCAGTGCAAACACTCAAAGGCCCTATTACGGCGGTTTCGACGTCAACCCCCTTGAAAGCCGCGACGCCTACTGCACTTTCTGCTTCAAGAGCCTCGACGTCGCGTGCAGCCTCTGTCGTGAGCGATGGACGGACGCCAATTCTGTTTGGACAGGACGCAGCGACAGAGTTTCGACTAAGGAAAAGAGTGTTGTTGGCGAATCCAGAGCTGTTGGCGTTGCACAAAGAACTCGTCTTGGGCAGTCAAATTACCGAGGCGGAATTTTGGGAGGGTAGAGAAGTAAGTTTTGTTCTTTTCTTTCCTTTCGTTGCCGGGCTCTCCTGGATTGATGCATCTGACCTTTGCAATATGACGCGTCGTCAACTATCTATACAGCATCTCTTGCTCGCAGAAGCTGCGACAGAAAGCCAAAAACGTGGTCGTCCAGGTCAACTCGTGGACCCCCGCCCACAAACTGTAGACGGCGGCGAAGTCAAAATCGTCATCACGCCTCAGCTCGTGCACGATATATTCGAGGAGTTTCCGGTCGTAGCAAAAGCGTATAATGACAACGTACCAAACAAGGTGATCCGTCGTTTCCGGATGCCCGTCACCGTCTGTGTAGAGTGCTCATTTTGTATCCAGCTTTCCGAAGCAGAGTTCTGGAAACGTTACTTTCAGAGCAAGCTATTTAATGCTCACCGAGCTTCCATACGTTCCTCGGCAACGCAACATGTTGTCAAGGAAGATCCAATATTCGACAAGTACCTAGAAAAAGATGACGACGGTATGTATCACGATTTTTGCATCACGACTTAGGCTAATTATTGGACGGGTCAGAATTGGAGCCTAGAAACCCTAGAGACGAAGTATCGGATCTATACATCAACCTTGGTTCTACACTCGAGGATCACGGAGAGGTGAGTAGGTGTTTCTGCTGATGATGAGGATATCGAGTATTTGGTACAATAGACGGGAAACGAGAAAGATGTTACCATGCAGGCAGGCCGTCAGCGCGGTGCTCTACCACTCATTCGCAAATTCAACGAGCATTCAGAGAGATTGCTCAGCTCTGCACTGTAAGTTCTATCTGCTTTCTAACACAGACTCGTCTCAAGTTTTCCATCACCAGAGGAGATACTTCACGCAGTAAACGGCGACGGGTAGATGGCAGGGACGGAGAGGTGAGACGACTTTCTTACTATCTTGCGCAGCTCTCATTCGTGTATACAGAATCTTTTTTCGGAAATTGAATACGATGACCTACAAGCTCCCGAATCATCCCCTGGCATCCTCCTCGAAATGCAAGATCGACAGCGATATTTCGAGGGGCAACTAGGCAGGGCCGGAGCGGCAAGTGGTGGAATGGGAGACTCCAGAGAGGTGACTGATGCGCGAACCGCGTTCAGAGAACTTCTCAACGGAGTTGGCGGGTGGGAAGGGAGATTCAGCCAAGTGAGTCTTTCCTCGGACACTGAACGACCGACCCTCAATGGCATCTTGTCAGCTAAAATTAGAGAAAAAATCCGGCGATGCGGCGTTGTCGTCTATGACGCAGAATGTCGCTGCGCGATTGGACATCAAGACGAAAAAGTGTACATGTGTCGCTTCGTTACATCTTCACTCGTTTTAATCTGGCCTCATTTTGATAGCCGATTTCCCTCCGGATCTCCTTCGCCAACTCACGACATGTCAAACGGCCGCCAACGAGTTCCTCCGACAATTTTGGACGTCAATTTATCCCCCACCGTCTGATCTTCCTACCCCATCGTCCTCCGCAGCCCAACGATCGGCAAAGGCAGCCAAGATGGCAGGGTTTCTTGGAAAAACGCACGAAAAGGTTGAGGCAGTGGTGAGAGCAGCTGTCCTGGAGGGGATAGAAGGAAATAGGGTAGTTGTCGTGAGTGGACATTTCTAAAATCTTGCATTTTCTCGAACATCTGATTGCTTTTCACTGCATTTACATGCGTATTTGGTATTCCTACGATATACCCATGATGGGGCGCAGGCTATGAAACCGTTGATGGATGCTGTGGAGCATGCGTTAATGTTCCATCGTGCAAGAAGTGCAGGTATGGGCGGGGGGACGGGGGGTGTCAAGCTCGTATGAACTGGACTTGGCGCGTGTGGACTCAGGAGGCCTTGCCTTTTTCTCCTTCCCCGCTGAACTTACCTGATCAATATTCTATTATGACACCGCGCATCGTGGCCTCATTACTGGTTCATATCATCTCTGATACAGCGGGCTGGAAGTCGGCTGAAGGAGTGTTGATCAGTGGAATGATTGAGGTGATATGGACGCTACACGCACCATAAACACAATCACAGTGTAATTCGAAACCAGCATTGTCCAGAACAAAATCAATGCATCCCCCGGACTGTGCTAAAGAAAAAGAAAACGGCGGTATGAATAAAAACACATGAATAAGGATCAGTCATGAAAAGGCTGACTTGGCCGAACTTGAAGCCAGTTCGTCTAAAGGAGACATTACACCACACGAGTTGTTCCTACACAAACAGCCAATCGTCCAGCTACAAGACATGTGCTAGATTTGAATCAGCCGGTTAGGGAGTGACACGAAAAGACAGCACGTACCCTAAAGCTCAGGCTGAAGAACCCTTTCCAGGCGGTATCCCAGGACGCCCGCACCTTTTCTGTGAGCCGTCTGAACGGTGTCGCCGTCGCAGCGTCCTACGTGACCGGGTCTGGAAGGTCAGAGAGCTTCTTCATCTTGAGGTGCACTTTTTGGCTTGCTTCGTGCGTGGTTTTCTGTTGAGAAACGATGGCGTGGACGTCTTGGATGTCTTCATCCATCATGGGGATCATTGTTGGTGGGCGGCGGATCATTTATGTATGTGGGGTGATCTTGAACACTCAGTGCGAGGCCGGTCGAATTCGTCAGAGAAAAAGAAGCCGAGTGTAAACGCAACTTGAAATGATGAGTTTGTGGGCTCGGACTCAAGTTACCCCAACTGGTCGGCCAATCACGGCCCGACAAGTACTAGACTGGAACATCCTCTCTCGCTGTTTAGTAGAAGCCCGAGCACGGCTTTTTAATTTTGATGTGAGTGTTTCCGGCCTCGACGATGGCATTAGTGCCCTAATCCAAGGGTTGTGTAGCGATCGACCATCTAATGTCCACCACAGACTCGGACTCGTTTGCAAAGCTCTGCGATGTATGCTCAAGGCTGAATGTAAATCGGTTGTCACACCCTCTCTTTCCCTGCCGCAACTCATTGTCGTGTTCAACGCCCCCAATCGATGGTTACCTCGGAGCTGAGCTTGATCTTGGATGCGTAGAAGAAATTGACCATCGGCGCTCCAGTTGCGACCTGTGTAAACTTATCGCTGAAAGCCTGGATAAAGAGTCCTCAGACCTTGGTGGTAAATGTCGCATTCGAGAAAGCGCCCAGTTTTGCAGCTTCACGCTACCAAGATATATCAAATTACATGATCCCTCCGTCACGCATTTCCATCTCACACAAGTTTCCGTGATCTTTGATATGGCCACAGAGAATCGGTTCTTTGGACCCTGTCTTCCCTGGGAAGTCAAAGTAGCAGATGAACGTAGATCCCACTACGTCCTCCATCTGCAGGTCAGCCTAAAATAACGTGATAATGATTAGGCTGATTACTGACGAGTCTGATCAAGACAAGGGCGAAATTACTTCCAAAGATTGGGGAGGAGATGGAGGTCTCAGCCACCCCTCGGACGGAACAGGAATTCCTTGAGACGATTGGTGGCAGATATGTCGGCACGCAGATCAATGCAGAGGTCATACAGGCATGGCTCCACGAATGTGAATGCAAGCATGGGAAGGTTTGCATGCCTTCCCTGCAGCTCCCGGTAGTACGTGACAAATCACCGACCTTTGTGGTCGACGTGATCGAGTCTCGTCTAGTGGACACCCCTTCGCAGTGTCGCTACATCGCTCTAAGTTACGTTTGGGGCACAGCGCCAGTATTCAAACATGTCCTGGAGAATACCCAACATCTTCGAAAGATAGGTTCCTTACGCTCATTACCCATCCCTGCGACTATCCGAGATGCCATTTCCCTGGTACACGCCATCGGAGAGCGCTATCTATGGGTGGACTCGATTTGTATCATCCAGGACGATCTACAGATGCAGCAGCGTGAGATTATGCAGATGGGATCAATTTATTGGAATGCGCTGTTCACCATCGTCGCCGCTGCCGGGGATCATGCAAATAGTGGCCTTCCCGGCGTCAAACTAGGATCTCGTGAGGAGGTCCAAAAGATTTTGAGACTTGCCAACTGCGAGCTTTTGACAGTCATCGACACTGTCAGTGGAGCACCTAGCAGAATTGGCGGCACGGTATGGGCTCAGCGAGGGTGGACGTTCCAGGAACGAGTCCTGTCCACCAGAGTGTTAGTATTCTCCGAGAACCAGGTGTATTGGAGCTGTCGTGCAGCCTCGCACTCGGAAGAACGATCTCTAGAAGAAGTGGACAACATCGATCTGCTCCACCTAACGTTTCCTCAGGCTCAGGATGCTGCAACCGATTATATATCCTGGGAGTCTCTGGAACCAACAGAATATTGCAACTTTTATGACCAGCTACTCATCGCTTACCGACAACGGTCCTTGACTTATCAGACAGACATCCTAAATGCTTTTAATGGTGTTACCGAGATACTTGCTGCGATTCAAAAGGATACTTTCTTTTGGGGCCTCCCTGGGTCACATTTCTCGTATGCGATGACGTGGGACATGGCAGGATATTGTTCACGAAACCACGTCGAAGTCCCCATCTTCGAAAGCAATAGCCCGGGTTCAAGTTCACCAAAGATGACCCCGATACCTTCTTGGAGTTGGGCGGCCTGGTCAGGAAAAGACTCACCTCATTGTCAAGACCTCATTGATGGCGAACGACAAATCGTGCAGCCCATAATTCAGTTCAACATAGTGGACAACAGGCGACAGCTAGTCAAGATTAAAGAGCGACCGTGGCAGGACCATCAAGATCCAGGCTATCAGACTTGTGCGTCGTGGCAGAGCGCTCCCCCTCCCCAGCTTCAATCTCTCTCACCACACTCCCTCCCTCGAATCGGTCAGCTACACTTTTGGACATGTGTCGCAAATGTGAGGGCTGTACGAAGATGGCTTCTGGATAGAAGAAAGTTGGATTATACACTTTTCCCTTTGCCAGATGTTGAACCCGATATGAGGAATGTTCATGAATCCCCAGAAATTGTATATCAAGACTTCATCGTGATTGCTGCACGGGGTGTTGGAGCCAAGCTGATCGTTCTGGCCGTCGAGTGGAAAGATGGTGTAGCGTATCGCTTGGGGAAAACAGAGGTGAAGGAAGCGGAGTGGAATCAGGTGAAGAACAAGCAATGGCGATGGATCACACTGGGGTGATACTCAGTGTGAATTGGTCAGATCATGGATTGTCTCAAATATGATGCAACTCGGTTGTCCATTCCGAGTCCTTGATCGCACGTTATATTTTCCAAGTCTGATTTTCTGTACAATCCTGAAGGGACAATGCTAGCAGATGACTTTGTCGGCTCGTACTAGCCAGTCCCAGCCCCACAAATATTTTCCTGGCACTGACTTCAGCGCCGGCAGCCGGAATGTGAAATCTTCCTAGGCAACACAGATCATCGAACCTGGTTGCATCTCTCCCTCGTTTAAGTGTGATAAATATTGCACTATTTAGTGCGGCCAGCCGGAAACTCAAATTCATTGTTACACACATTGGAGAAGGCAGGAAGGAGGTCTTGTAGCAGAAGAGGATGCGTATGTACAGGACCGACGACCGCTATATAGCCTACGCTACGACCCGTGGGAACCCGGCCTCGAGGATGCGGCGAGGTCAGTACCCGGGGAGCCCCTGCTCCAGCATACAGAAAGTAGTACATTGGAATATGACTTCGAATTCATGAGACAATGGAAGGCATAGTGACGCGAAGTCCCAGACTATTAAATTGATCAACTCACTTATCGTCAAACTCCGTCAACACTGGGTCAGACTCGTCATGATAACCCTAACGATTGAATCAGAAAATATGCAGTAAAAATCAACATGATCGCATACCTTATAGGTAATACCATATCGTGCCGGGTCCACTGTGGAACATCCAACAGATACATCTCTTCCATCTGAGAAGCGGATCCTTCCAGCCCAATGGTTTGCGATATATCTGTTCTGTTCTTCTTCTGCTCCAACAAACACAATTCTCCATGGAAGATTCTTGTGATGTTCTGGAAACTTCGTTCGCAGAGTCTGCAAACTCTTGATTGGTGACGCATGACCTGAGCCAATAGTCGTGTGAAAAGCGAAAACCCCAGAGTCGAGAACAAGGAGACTCATAATTCCAGGGAGATTTTTATAGGAGAGAATCCAATAGAATGGGGTTTGAGGCATCGTTATGTCAAGATTAAAGGAGGCAAAAATGTTCCCCGTTGATATGGTAGGTGGGTGTGGAGGACCATAGCTGGTATCACCAGAACCCCAGTGGGTGAATACACAGCTTATGCTAGCTCCCACACCAAGGAAGCTATGGAACCAAGATCCATAGATAAAAGTGGCAGCCCGACGAGTAATTGCATGTTGACTTAGACCATTGTAGAACTCGATCCGCTCAGCTTTATTCCTCTGTTGGAGCGCCTCTGCTAACACTCGTCGAAGTGTTGGTGTCGGTACATGCATGTAAGAGAGCACACGAAGACTGGCACCCGTGTCGGTCATCTCTGGGCGAAGGAAATAGAATGAAAATGGGGAATCATCAGGGACGTTGTACTGAAGCCCTTCACGGATGGTGACCGAGCATTTTAGAATAGCATCTCCGGCACGGCTGCGGTACCAATCCTCGATCACCTGATCCTCTATGTGAATGAACTGCAGCAATGTGCGCGGAATGTTGCCCCATTTCTGTGCGAGAGCAGTCATGTGTTGTATGTCTAGTCCCGATAGCATACTAATTAACCACTTTGTCAAGATATTTCTGTTATACAGGATGTACGACTCACGCAAGGTCTATGATCTCCTGATCAGACCAAATATCCATGACATAGCATTGCGCGCCGACCTGCTTACTCCATTCCATCCAACGTGAAGCCTTGGGTGGGGTCGTCTGGATGACTCGGATACGACCTGGTTTATACAAGAAGATATCGGGAGGAACCTGGACGGATTGGTTGGAGTCGCAGAGCGCCCATACAGTGGGCAACTCGCATATCGGTCGGGTGTCTGTCATAGAACAGACATTGACGGTTTCCCTGAAGCACAGGTAGAATTCCGGGCGGGTATGCAAGACGACTACCTGTTTCTGGCCGAGAAACTGAACGAGAGCGTATATGAGAAAAAGTGATTTCCCTGATGCGTAGAGTTCAAGCTTGGGATGTAACTAATGCTGTCTGAACGCACCAATTCCAGGCTGTCCCAGAATATATGCCCCAAAATCATAATCTGCTTGCAAGGTACGCAGTGCAATGCGATACTCGTCTCTGACGAGCACCTTCTCGTGCTTGATGCCTACGAAAAGGAACTGGAAGGCTTCCAAGAACCCACTGAGATCAATGTATTCGATATTCCCACTGGCAGGCTGATGTCGCCGTAAGATAGCTTGTGGATTGCCCCAAACCAAACCAGAAAATCGGTCCAGATCCTGGTAATAACTGTTTGGAAAATCGATCATCATGCCAGCGTTTGTTGAGTGGGTGAGAAGCCGGGCCCTGAGAGTGTTGGTTAATACTAGTAAGGAGAAGCTGTAAACAAGGATCATCGATCATCTCAAGTGACCTAAGCGCACTAGTAAGTACTAGTATGACTCTCCACAGGGAAACGCCACTGGCTCTAGTTTACATGAACTTGAACGACCTGGGGTGACAATTCGGGCCGTCGCCGGTGTTGTATCGTAGATCGGAGCGCAGAGGACGCAGGCAGAACCGCCGCGGCAGTCTCATCCTCGGAGTAGCCTGAGCCTATCGACCCCATTGATTTTGGACTGGGCTGATGAGTAGTGTGATGATGGTGTTCAAGTTGAGTAGCGCTAGGTCACCTCGCGCCGCTGTGTTCTCACGGCTTCTCCATCCAGCGACAAAAATCAGAGAACTTGAACGACCTCGCTCAGCAACCTAGTATATTGCACAAGCAGAGAAGGTTGCATAGAGATCCAGGAGCTATTCTAGTTCGGCATGGTGAGTTCTAAATCTAGTCCGACTCTGAATCGTCATATACTTGGTCGCAACTCCACGGTAGCGTTGACAAGCCGAACACAATGGTAACTGTAAGCCTGCCACCTTCTCCGAACCCCACGTGTCATTCACATTTTCTTGACGATCCACAGTGTTCCATCGAGTTCAAGTTCATTCTCCCACAATGGTGTAATCTCTGAACTCCGTACCACGATAGCCTCACCATCCCACCAATGGGCCAAAATCACAGTGAATACGTCGCGTAGTGCGCGCACGACTCAGGGGTAGCTTGAGTGGATGTCTGTATTCGACGTCGCATGACCCTATCCCTCCCTTCACCATAGCACCTCTACCGCTCTTCTGTGGCTCGCATCATTGTCCCTCACCCACCGGGAGCGTCCTCGTGACATCACGGTCAACATCTTTACTGCTGAGTTCACCACCTTGATTCCCTCAGGCTTTCGACGCATAGCGAGTCTCCGGTACGATCCGGACGCAGTCTCCCCCTCGTCACATTGTTACTACCGCACGCAAATGATGTATGTCCCCATGTTGGTCGATGTAATAATCTGTTCACGACGAGTCTGAAACAGCTAAGCCATCAGCCACTAATGGCAATGGTCGAGAGTGAGCACATGGGAAGGCTGAGCGGGACGAAACTCGCTCGGGGACCTCGATTCGGATGTAGAGTCCGAGTCGCTGCTCTATGGCGTCAACTGCAAAAAGGAAGGGGCTGCGGCACTCATCGAAACATAAGCAACTTCAGATAAGGAAAAAAAACAGTCATGCCGGTGCTGGACATAAATGACTTTGCTTTACTTAGCAAGTGTGTTACAGTGACCATTCGACATTGCTCAACACCAAGGCTACGAACCATACCAAGGCTCGTGTCTCTGGCGAGCCCATGCATTTATTTTTGTACACACATGTTTCGAACACTCTCACAGTGCACTTGGCTTCCTTTGCTGACTGATCTAGCGACATATTACAATGGGGAAGGCTCGAACAACTACCTAGTAGGTGCTATCGGTATTTGGTGTTGCGCTATTCACCCTTCTTGCTAGCCCCGCCGTGTCGCTTCAACATTTCCAACCCACTTGCGCAACAGTGCATAACGGGCATGGTTATACAACCACCTTCTTCACACCTCCCTTTTATCATCACCTGTACTGAACAATCATGTGACTACCTTGCTTTGTCCTGTTTACAGAACGTCACTGAGCATTCAGAAATCTCATTCATCAATTGACATGTCACCCGCCGGCCACCCTCAACTCCTCATCAAAGTCACTCGGCACGGGATCATCCTCGTCACGATAGGCCTAATGAACGAATTGATGTGAGAAACATTGTATAAATCGGAACACGTCGTATACCTTAAAAACAACATCTTCGTCGACTGGGTTCACTACTGACCACAGAATGGAGACGCTTGTATTGTCAGGGAAGACCATCTTCCCACTGTTGGCCCAACGGTATGCGATGCGTTTCACCCGGTCTTCTTCTAATCCGACGAACACAACTCTCCAGGGAACGTTCATAGGTAAGTCCGGGAACCTTTTCCGTAGGATTTGCAGACCCTTCATCGGCGACTCCTTGTCTGAACCTATGGTCATGTAAAAAGCATAAACCCCCGCCGATCCCGAGAGTATGAGGGCACTCTTGATTCCAGGGAAATTCTTGTAGGGGGCAACCCAATAGTACGGTGGTGTTTGGGGCATTGGTGTGTCCAGGGTGGGGGGTGCGAAGGCATTCGTTCCTGATATGGTATATGTGTTCCCTATCGTCATCCTATCGTTTGTGCCCCGTACGATGAATTGGCACTGTATGGACTGTCTGGTACTCAAGGCATTGTGGAACCAGGATTCATAGATAAAAGCAGAGGTCCGACGGGTAGGCGCGTGTTGACTGAGACTGTTGTAGAACTCGAGTCTTTCGTAGTCGCTTCTCTGCTGGAGCGCCTCCGCTAGCAGGCGTCGGAGCATCGGCGTTGGCACATAGACGGAAGATAGCACACGAACGATAGCACCGGCATCGGTCTTCTTCGGCCGAAGAAAATAATACGAGTTAGGAGAGTCGTCAAGCAGATTATACCGCCGCCCTTCACGCATCATGGCAGAACATTTGAGAACAGCGTCCTCAGCATGATCACGATACCAGCCATCAATTATATGGTCATCTGTATGAAGGAATCGCAGCAGTGTGCGAGGAACATTGCCCCACTTTTGTGCGAGAGTGGTCGTGCGTTCTGCGTCTAATCCAAATAGAGCGCTGACCATCTCGTCAGACAGGGTCGCTATTGCTCACATCACATCACTTACGCAAGGTCTGCGATTTCCTGATCGGACCAAATGTCCATGGCGTAGCACTCAGCACCAAGCTGCTTGCTCCATCTCATCCAACGTGAAGCTTCGGGTGATGCCGTTTGGATGACTCGGATACGACCTGGTTTATACAAGAAAATATCAGGAGGAACCTGAACAGACTGGTTGGAATCGCAAAGTGCCCACACAGTGGGCAACTCGCACACTGGTCGAGTGTCTGTCATAGAACAGACATTGACAGTTTCCCTGAAGCACAAGTAGAATTCCGGGCGGGTATGCAAGACGACCACCTGTTTCTGGCCGAGAATTTGAACAAGGGCGTATATAAGAAAAAGTGTTTTTCCTGTGTGTAGAATTGAAGTTCGGGTGCAGTCGATGTGGTTTAAACGTACCGATACCGGGCTGCCCTAGAACGTATGCCCCGAAATCATAATCTCTCTGCAAGGTACGCAGCGCAATGCGATACTCGTCTCTGACGAGCACCCTGTCATGCCTGATACCCGCAAAGAGGAACTGGAATGCTTCCAAGAATCCGCCAAGATCGACGAATTCGATATCCCCAGGCTGATGTCGCCGTAAGACAGCTTGCGAGTTACCCCAGATCAGACCAGCAAAACGATCCAGATCTTGGTAATAAGTGTTTGGAAAATCGATCATCATGTAGGAGTGAACCCTTCTGAACCACTCTGAGAATTCAAATGGAATAAGCGCTGGACGCAATACTCCGACTAGAGTGTGTGCTTATGGCGCGCGTGCAAATCTGTATCGAGGAGTGGCTGTAATCCAGTGGCGGTCGTTTATCAACAAAACTCCGACAAAATGTTGGTCCTACCTTATCATGATGCCCGTTCGTGCTCTGGAGGAGTCGGATGAAGCTGTATTAGCAAGTCTAGGTTATAAGCAAGAGTTTAAACGAGCCTTCAAACCCCTCCAAGTGAGAGACACATTTAGTTGTGCGTCTGTTGACGAAGTGCCTCTGCTAGGTCTTTGGAGTTGCATTCAGTATCATCGGGCTGCTGCCTTCGATGGCGTGCGTCTTGAGATCTATACATTGTATTTACTACTTTCCTCACTCATTCACAGCGCGGTACTTGGAAGTTCGGCATCTAACGGAGGGGCAGTATCGATGGTCTGGGGTGTACGATGCGTATTTCCTTGCTGTGCCAGTTTGTTCCTTGACTCGGCCTAGTGGGCTCTCGGATCGAGTTGCATTATGTGCATTGGGATGGCGCTGGCAGAGCTAGCGTCATCGGCCCCGACATCAGGTGGCGTACGTCTTTTAGTCTTCTGGCATAACTTGATAGGAATCGGTAACGGCCATGCCCCATCACAGCTCTACTATCTGACATTCACCCTATCGTCACCTGAGAGCCGGAATATCTTGTGCTGGATCGTTGGATGTGAGTCTTGTTGAGTGTTTGTTGGCAGTTATTATCAAGAAAACTACGCTTCAGATGCCAATACCATTGGTACGGTAGCTGCAACAGGTATGCATGGAAATTTTTTCGTCTTGTTCTCTGATTCATTGTTTACTCAGCTTCAATCAGTTGGGGTTGTACCATTCAGATCGCTGCCGCTGCGAATATAGGTTCTGATCAACGGTTTGTTATCACAAGCCAACAATCCTAGTGAGTACCCTCACAAAAGTCACCCAATGCTATACTTCAATGGGGTCTGTCACAGTGGCATATTTTCCGCTCTCATCCTTTCCCAAGCTGTCCTTTGCAGTCTTGGATCTAGAGTTCTTGCGAGGCTACAAACGGTCTATATACTTTTCAATATTGCGTAGGTTCGAGTTGTGCTCTCGTGCGATGACTGTTTGAAATGTGAACAGGCTCTGTCTGGTAGTTATTATCGCTCTGCTGATCGCGACACCAAGAGAACTGAAGAATTCTGCATCTTATGTCTTTGGGAACTTTACGAATTGTGAGTACCTGTACCAGATACAATATTCGAACCGTTGTACCGACAATACCCTAGTTTCCGGATGGCCAGATATATTTGCCTTCATGCTCAGTATGTTGGTGCCGAACTGGACGATAAGTGAGTTTGTTTCATATATAATTGCTTTACCTTACATTTGTCACGATTATCCGAAAGATGGTTACGATTCAGTGATACACATTAGCGAGGAATCAACAAATGCTGCAACAGCTGCACCCTGGGGGATCGTAAGCCTAAACACCCGCGTTTTATACTTGGGATTAACCTCAGAATGTTTAAAGGTTAGTGCCATTGCAGTTGCGGGTATACTTGGATGGAGTAAGCCCGAACACACCTTTTTCCATTGCAATTTAAATATTATAAATATATCAGTCATCAATGTGGTGCTGGCATTCTGCATGGGTCCAAATTTGTCCAACATCCTGGACGGCCCAGTCGATGAACTGATGGCTCAGATATTTCTAAATTCGTTTGGGGAGTCGTGGACACTAGTCTTGTGGTCGTCCATTATATTGGCCCAGTGAGTCACCCACTTTACCATCTACATATCCGTCACACATATCCTATCAGGTACATGATGGGTTCCTCGCAGCTCCTCGCGGCCTCTCGCCAATGTTTTGCGTTCGCTAGAGACGGTGCTCTCCCGTTGTCTAGCTTGCTCTACAGGATAAACACGTACACTGGCACGCCTGTCAATACAGTGTGGTTCGTGTGTATGCTTGCACTATTCATGGGACTATTGGCGTTAGCGAGTCCCGCGGCAATAAATGCCGTATTTACGATTCCAGTTACGGCGACATTCTGTGCATATATCATGCCCATCGCATCAAGGTTCATGTTCAAAAATAATTTCAAGCCTGGTCCGTTCTCGCTCGGAGTATTCGTAAGTCTAATTCAGTGTTTACTGTGTGGTCCGGGACGGCAATCTTATGTTCGACATGTCAAATTGGCAGAGCGGGCCGATTGCAGCCATTGCTATCACGTATATGCTCTTCATGCTCGTTGTTTTCTGCTTCCCGTCCAACCCCAACCCGCTGGCGTCGACGATGAACTATACTTCAGTCGTATTTGGTGGGGTGATGTCGCTCGCGTTGGTGTGGTATTACTTCCCGGTGTATGGAGGCATTCACTGGTTTCAAGGACCGATGTCCAATGTGGAGAGGGACGATGCGCCGGGGGGGCCGGTGGAGGACAAGGTTTATCGTTGAATTATGAGGGGCGCCGAGGGGCCGAAGGAGTCGGTGGGGTGGAAATTCAATCACAGACTACATTTTGTCTAGCGGAGTATGAAACTGGTCACTCGGCAAGTCGGCCGACCAAGCATCTATTATCTGGCAACGTCGGCTTCTCGGCGTATTTTCCAACGGCAGGTCTCCCGACTCGGTGTGACCGCCGTATTACTTGACAGATGACCATGAACATCCATGTCCGACAAGCTACCTTTATAACGCTCACGCTCGTCCTCTTCCTCGGCACCGTTTACTCTGTCAAGAACAGCACCTTCCTCGACACCTCTGACCCTCTCCTCACCCACCTTCCTCACCCGCTCTCCAAAACCGACTACTTTGCCAACAAATCCAACTGGCTCAACGTCTGGTTCATCAAACGCGCCTGGGGCTGGACATCTTTCGCCTTTCTCTTCGTCTGGCTCACCAGCCCACGACGTACCCAAGCCCTTTCCCGCGTGCTCCAATGGACACTCGCTTCCGTAGCTTGGCTCGCATTCACGAGCTGGTTTTTCGGCCCCGCGCTCATTGAGCGCTTTATTGTGCTCTCCGGGGGCGAATGTACCGTCGCACTCCCATCGGGCGCCGCATTTAGCATCCCACACGATTACTGTCTCGCAAAGGTTAGACTCTCGCCTACCACGCATCCAAGTTTGTTTGCCTCCCCACTCGTACTCCCCGAAGGGGCGTGGAGCACCGTGCCGAGATTACGAAGCGGGCATGACGTGTCTGGACATGTGTTTTTGTTGACCATGTCGATTCTGTTTCTCGCAGACCAGCTGGCACCATCATTGCGTACCATGCCTTGGACTACGGTGCATACGTGGGCAGTGATGGCTACGGTGGGTCTCATCACGATTTGGTTGTTTGCGCTTGGAACGACAAGCGTGTATTTCCATACGCCGTTCGAGAAGTTTACGGGGTATCGTGAGTAGCGTGCCACATTACGCGTGTAGTGTTTTGCTTATCTTTTTTAACAGTATTGGGACTAGTGGGGTACAGTCTAACACTGTTGTTCTGATCCCGAGTCATGTGGGATGACGTGTAATGAACACGCATGTAGTTTTCGGTCAACGTAACATTTTGAAGTCCTACGTTGACAATGTGAACATTCGGCCCCCTCTTTTGAACAAGCATTCATGCTTTTTGCAAGAACCCGCTTTCCCTCCATGCCTCAACCCATTTCGCAACTAACCCGTTATCCACTATGGGCGTCTCCCTCATCATTTGGCTTATCTCCACCGTCATCTCCACACACAGTTCAGCCCCCGTCCTCTCCTCTTCACCACCATACTTGCTTTCGTAAAATGCCAGCAGCTTGCGACTAGGGTTACGACGTTCATCGGCATCGCTCGCGCGGAGGGCCTTGAGCCAGTCCCGGCGTGGAAGCCGTTTGAAATGAAGACCCGTATTCTGGAAGGAACTAAGGATGGAAGACCACGCAATACGTGTCGGATGAAGCAGATTGTAGACTGGACACTCTGCGGCGGGAGACATGGGGAGGTTCATGATTTCCACGATGATTTTGGCGGCATAGTCGACGGGAAGCCACGAAACCTGTTCCTCAAGTTCGGGAAGGATGCCAATCGTGTCTGCACACTAGTGCCAGATCCATACATTTAAGCGGAAAATAGTATGAGCAAACAAGCTCTGGACCAACCTTGAAAATAAGTGAAATTCCCTCGGACTCGTTCCAGATTCCATTTGTTGTATCGCCCACCATCTGACCAATACCTGCAAAAGAGGTGGTATGTGAGGTGACGTCATCTGTTGAGACGAGCGGTGCATACGGAAAATTGCAGTGTGTATCGGTGTCTTGTGTGCTGCGATCTGACAGAGTTTCTCTGTGACCCATTTAGATCGGGCACTAAGAGCAGCACGAAAAACAATCAGAGGTCAAACTGTCTGGGGATGAATAAAAGACGTACTATCCCATTCCTTGCGCAGCGGCAGGGTCATCGATCACCATCTCGGGTACCAATCCAGGTCCAGGCCAGTTCAACACTGCGCTAATGGATGATGTAAAAAAGAACTTGACACCCTCCGGGTGAGGCGAGGACAGAGCGGTGTGCATCAAGTTGACCGCACCGCGGATGTGCGTTTCGAAACTGCGTCAAACAGTGAGCAACCCCGTGGACGGTCATACAATCTATACGTGTACCTGGAAATGTCTAGGTTGAAGTTAACCGGCCAAGCATTCTAGATGATGGAAGGTTGAAGCTGAGCGGGGCAGAGGCAGAGGTATGTGTACGTACATGAATGATGACTGTGGCTCTGTCAGTTATCTCTTGGTAGCGTTCTTGATCGAGACCGAGCCGCACTGCAGAAAGATCCGCCGCGAGTGCCACGACGCGTTCGTCTGCCTTTTCGTTGGCGTCTGAGAACCGGGCCAACAGCTTTCGGGCTTTCATCGATGCAGCGACGCGGTCCGTCGCATCTGCGTCATTCTTTGCCCGACACAGACAGTATATGGTACCCACACCCGGATCAGTCAGGAGCTCGTTCAGGATGTACGACCCAAGAGAGCCAGTAACGCCAGTCAAAACAACCACCTTTCCGGCAGTACTATTGGAAATGTCGTTCGTCAAGTCTGTTCGCAAATTTGATGTATACGTGAATTGGCTGTATTTCTCGACCAACTCCAGCATCAGCCCTTCAGCGCCAGTTTGCAGAGCATCGATGTCTTCGCCCGAAGAAAGCGATACGATGAGCTTTGCTAGCCTTGCAAGAAAGTGTAAGCGATGACCATGCTGAACGAGAGGCATACGCACCTGGCTATCGAAGGATGCTCAAAGACAGCATTGATAGACATCTTCTTTCCATTCAGATCGATCTCCTGAGAAGAAACCCACTCGTTAGCCTGACGCCTGACCAAGAGCACCGCCAAACGTACCCTTTGAATAGCATTCCGAAGCCGCGACGATTGGAGGGAATCAAGGCCGACTGCAAACAAATCCGTGTCATCCTCCAGTCCGTCGATCGGCCTCTCGATCGTCTTCAAAACCATCTCTCGAACAACCGCTCTCGCCTCCCCTTCCCCTTCCACACGCCGCTTTCCCTCCGATCCCTCCTCCCCTTCAAGGCGCATGTATAGTTCCTGGATCACTGTCCCGAACTCTTTGTACACCTTGGCCCTCAAAATACTCCCCTTGTCTGCTTTCGGAATCAGTGTCCCATAGGGAAGAAACACGAGTGCCTCTGTTGAAAGCTGAGAATGTGAAGGCGCTTTGGCGTTGGCGAGTGCAACAGTCTTGGAGACACGTTGGACAAATTCCTCGGGAGAGAAGTTTTGGGAAATCTCAGTGGGAAGAATGAGCGCTCCAATCTGGGTGCGACCGCTGCCGAAGATGACGGCGTCAGCGATATATGGGGAAGAGCGGAGTGTAAGCTCAATTGGAACAGGATTGGTCTTTTCTCCATTCACCTATGAAGATTTTGGGGGGAGATTTACTTGATCTTAGGACAAGCGAGGGAAAGGAGGCGGGAGAGCCTTACCATGACAAGTGTATCGTCTACCCGGCCAATATATTTGTAGGCATCAGGGATTGTCGGATGTTTGATGAAGAGGTCTTTTGTAGCATATGATCCATCCGGTTGGTTGGATACCACCTACTAGATGTTCAGCGCTCGACATAATGTGCACATACGGGACTTGCCTTGGTGTGCCATCCATCCAAAACGTAGAGCTCGTACGTATCATCACCATGGGGTACGAAACGCAAATAATTGTGTATGCCAGAGTGGATTTTGGGACCCCTCGAGCGCACCCAGTTCCATGCCTTGTCGGTATCGAAATCCCGGATGGACGTCAACACCTGACCAGTCTCGGCTACGGCATTTCCGATGAAGTCAATACAAAGCAAACATGAGGATAGACCTCACTCAGTCCATAATGCCCCACCAAGGGGACGCCATTAGAGACGAGCAAGTCGCCCAGCTCGTCTGGACAAGCACTCCCCCCGAACGTGACGACCTTAAGATCCTTAAGAGCCCGCACGCCCTCTGGGGTCTCTGAAAGGAATTTGAGCGCAAGAGGGACGCCGTAAAAAGCTTCCACATCTCGTGCTTGCGAAAGTGACTTGATGATGTTCGCAGACGTGAGCGGAATAGATCCCGTTGGGAACATGTACAACGTCTTCGCCGCGTACCAGCCTCTAAGCATATTCCAATGTCCGTATGCCTAGAAGGTCAGTACAAAATCTCGCGGAGGAAACGGAATGAACCAACATGATACAATGGAAACGTAGTGAGCGCGATATGCCCAAGAGTCATCTTGCAGATCCCAACACCAGACCTGTTCGTCGCCACGATCGGTTTTGGGAACCCTGTGGAACCGCTCGAGTGAATTATGGCTACTGGGAGGAGGTGCTCGGCTTCAGGGCTCAGAGGTGGGTCCCAATGAGTCTTCTCCGGCTGTGCCGCCCGAGCATCAGGTCCAAATATGTTGGAATGAGGTTGCTGGATGATCGATACCGACGATGGGTTAGCGAGGTGGGTAAGTGCTGCAGTGGCAGATGAGAGCAGTACATCCTGCACGACCATGTGCGATGCATTCGTCACAGTCAACAAATGTGCAATCGCGGGCGGCGAATTGTTCGGCGAGAGGAAAAGCACGCCTGCAGGATGGGATAAGGAGCTCAGTTATTCCAAGTAGCGGAGACAGACGAACAGTAGCCCATGCGATACAAGGCCATCTCTGTGATAACATACTCAATGTTGCTTACACCCAGCAGGCCGACTGTAAGTCTGCTGGTTGCATCGCCATTTGCACGTCCAGGGAGCACACCAGTGCCTTTGAGATGGTTCGCAAGAAGAGAGGCGGCAGCATCGATCTCAGCGGTGGTATATTTTGTATACTAAGACATTGTGAGCTGCTTTGTGTCAGGGGGGTGCCTGAAACGCACGTTGAAGCTTTTGTCCGGGACGCCAAGGACTTGAAGGTCAGGGTGTTCGCAGACTCTCTCTGCGATCAGTTGGTTCAAAGAAAGGATATCCGGCATGGCGGAATTGCTGTGGGTGCTAAATGACAGCCCGCTTGGGGTGTCTGTATTATATCTGTCCACGGACAGCGTAGTACTAGTTACTGTGGAAACGACTCACATCAGCCATATTATGAATTTGAACCCTCAAGCTGTCCTCGCAACGGACAGTCGGGATGAAAGATGTAAAAAAAAATATGGTCAGCTTGGCAGTTCAAATCAGCTGATTGGTAGACTCGGACCCACCACATTTTTAAATCGAGCGGTGCCTCGAGGTCTGCTCCCAAGCGAAGACAGACATCGGACACAAGTCGGACTTTTGACAGTATTGCGTCTCCTGACTCGCCGGACGCGATTCGCAGTGCGACTCAGTGTCAGATTAAATTCGTCAGCTACGTCAGTGTCACGTGGCACAACCCAGTTGAAGTATGTAGTCGGTGTTTCTCCATTCGCCGACTTCAGGCTTCATGTTTGGAAACGATCTCCGGAGCGGGACCTTCAAGAACGACATCCGAGTCTGGGTTTCAACGACAATGTGCTACGGCTGCACCAGGGAGGCAGCTCCGGAGATGTGGCTCGAGAATCTTCAGGTTGGCAGGTCGGCCGCTTTGCGGGTGACACAACAGCTCAAGCCGGCATCTTGATTGCATCGGAAGTTTTACACATGGCCTTCTCCATGGAACAGTCGTGATCATTCGATCGGTTGTGTAATAGATACGGTGGGTATCGTGGAGACAGAGTCAGCCACTCTGGTCGGTGCACCGTTGAATGTTGATATTTGATTATCGCAGACTGAGCCCTTTTCAGTAGGGCACAGCTTAATGCACCGAAGGGTGTCCCAGCGTACAGAGCTTTCCATCTGGGGAAGACCCCGCCCTGTGCGATTCTGCAGTGAAAACAGTGCACTCCTACAGGGAGTGGGGGAAGAATTTGAAACGAGCATTCACTCGCTGGAAGATGATGAGGATGGAGGACCAGGGGACACGGTTTGAGTGCACGGTGTGATAGAAAGGATATTCGGCAGTGTGTCCAGGAAAGTTCACAATCTCGCCGCCGTAGTTCGTTCCCCGATCTCAGGAAGTATGATGCCGTGCGTCCAGGCCCGTGTTGTGGATAAACAGGTAGCTTGAGACTACCTTGAAGATAAATGGAATTTCTCTCTGGTCAGTTTTAGGTAGCATCACCAACCACTGAATCGTACAAAAAAGATGGAATAAAGAGAAAGACTTACTATCATGCCCTTCGCTGTGGCTGGGTTATTCACACCTCTGTCGGGCACTCCAATGGACAGTGTGGGAAAGAACTTGAAAGGAGTATCGTGAGCAGGGGACAAACGGTATCATATTAACCTAAACACCAGTCCGCGTTTCGAAACTGTGTCAATGGGTGAACAATTGTCTGCACGGAGATCACCGTGCAATATACGTACTTGGATATGCCGGGCTCAAGTTGACTCGCAAAGAAACAGAGGGGCGTGAAGCGAAGTGACGACAAAGCATATACGTGATGGTCGTCGTGACTCGATTGATGATCTCGCCTCGTGGTGAGCTGCTTGTGGAGGGTCCTACTGGACGATTTCTTTGTCCACATTCGACTCAAAAGCGGGTGTCAATGCCAGCCTGAGTGTCACGGTGGTATGGCCCATCGGATCTAATACCCTCATTGTCAGAAGGGAGTCGCTAAGGGAAGGGAGTCGCTAAGAGAAAGCTACCACTGGAGTGACGATTTGGGAGGATGTGATGACAGTGAATAGAATACGGGGCTCGTGGTGCAGGTTGACTTTCGGTTGTAGTCACGCAGCTGACACCTAGCTCGCCTCTCGGGTGCTTTCCAGTGGGGCCACTTGGAGAATCTGCACAGAGTGAATGCGCAGCTACTACAGTCCAAAATCAGCACAAAAATATTCTGAGTTATTACGGACCAGCGGCCACTAGTACTGTTAGCAACTCGGCTTGTGGCGGACAGCCGCGAGTCCAGACTCCGAACAACCAATTTGTTTCGACCCTACTATTACTACCACCTCGTTCGATCCCTTTCTATTCAACTGCTCATGTTTGCTGACAATGCATCACATACTTAAAGTACAGGAAATCCTTCTAAACATCTTTGGACACTGCTATCCTGGTCTGGGTGGGGATGACTTTGAAAACGCTGCTTCAAGTTTGGCTGGTCTGGCTCGAACATGCCGCGCATTCAAAGAACCAGCGTTGGATGTACTTTGGTCAGAGTTGGAGAATCTATCCGCACTATCACGATGTCTTCCCGATGCTTCGAGTTGTACCACACGCCGGGTAAGACAGAGTCCTTCGGTTTATTCACGGTTCGAGCTGGTAACTAATGAGCATCCTTTCAAGGATTTTCTCCCTCAGAGAAAGACGTATGGGTTTAAAAGACAGCTCGAACAAGCTGAGTGGGATATACTTCGAAGTTATGCCCGTCGCATCTGGTGCATACGCGACTTTGGGGGACTCGACCGCGACTCGATCAAAATGATTACAAACACTCTTGGCGCCAATCCACTCGTCCCGAGCCTTCGATCTCTTAACTGCCATTATGGGATAGGGGACAACCCGCTCTCGTACCTTCCCTTCCCTTCCCTAACTGTACTCAACATCACGTTTATGTATGGCTCGGATTCACATATACTTCAGAGTCTCCTTGGGTCATGTGCCAAGTTCTCTCCGAACATCAGGGAACTCCACGTCCATGCGCATCAGCCTGGATTTGCGACCAATGACATCGTCTCTAATCATATTTTCTGCTGGCAGAGTCTTCAGATAGTGGACTGTCCTGAAGTCGCTTTGGATATGGACACCCTGATCTATTTATCTCATATTCCTGCGTTGACTCGGCTCTCCTTTCAACTCGAAGACTCGGAGACCTTTGTGTCAAGCCCCGCACTAGCAGACCAGATCGTCTCATCCGACACGCGCCTTTGCTTCTCACATTTGGGCTTCTTGAATTTACGTTCTAAATTTTTGGACTCGATTTCAAGACTGCTCCCCCGGATGCTATTGCCTGCCATCACAGAATTTTGGGCTACTGTTGACACCCGCCGCGTTTCCAAGCATGAACTTGCCTTGTTCCTGGCTAGCGTCGAGACAAGTATGGGTCAGAAGGTCCAGGATTGGGGTTTGATCCAGTTGTGCGATGTCGAGGATCCACCTCCTCCACTTCGCGACTCAGATGGCCTCCTACTTGACATGGATGACCTGCGACCTTGCATGTCATTTAGCAATCTCCGTCGCATGAGTGTCGATCTCGAGTGGAATGTAAACCTGATGGACAGCGATGTCCTAGAACTGGCATCAGCGTGGCCCCAGTTGGAAGAACTTCTCATAAACCAGGCGTGGGGTTGGAACACATCTGGTGGAATCACGCCGGATGGACTAAGAAGGCTTCTCAAGGCACATCCATCACTGGATCGCATCGCCCTTGCTGTCGACACGCGCGGATGCGTTGAATTGCCTCCAAGACGAATGTCACCAGCTCCGCAAGCTACACGACCTGGAAAACCATTTTCTATCGATGTTGTTGACTCTGTGATTGAAGCAGAATCGATTCCAGCCATGGCAGCCTTTCTTGCTAGCATTGTGCCCGGCTTTAATTTCGCTTTCACTGCTTGGGAAGGCTGTGGCGTGATGGGAAACCTGGATATGACATACAGAAAAAACTGGAAAGATGTACATGATAGGGCTACCAGGGATATTCGAGCATTCTCGGACCTTGTTGATCTACGTGCTGGTCATGCTAGAATCTTGCAGGTCGAAGCGCCTGGACCATGACTCACAAGGTTTGTTATCATTTACGGACCTTGATTGCATGTGCTCAGCCCTAGTAGGTTAATCCAAATGCCGACTCGGAGGACGCTTTTCTTGGCACTAGTGTATTGACTGTAGGACAGGTAGGAATGGATTGTTAGCTGTTGATGTTGTGGCGCTTGTTCGAGAGATTGGGGGACTGGGGCCCGGAGGGCCCCAGTCGTAAGTCTGTATGCGAAGAGGGACGTCTCGGGCTGCCAGTGCCATCGTGCTGGTTCCGTCGGGCGCTCTTCTCCGAGGATTAGAGCCGGGCTGACGCGGGTGTCATACAGTGCAGCAGAGGATGGGGAGGGGACGGAT